>PVKB01004239.1:139428-152346 GCA_004027205.1 Ctenodactylus gundi | reverse complement strand
GAGCAGGCAGGCAGACAGGGCCGCAGGCAGCTAGCCATGGCCTCGTCCCCAGGTCTGGTGTGCCTCGTCAACTGCGCCATCGGCCTGGTGTTCACCTTGGAGGCCGGGAACTACTGGTTCGACATCGTGAACGACTACGCGGCCACGCTGCCGCTGCTGCTGGTCGTGCTGGTGGAGACAGTGGCCGTGTGCTACGTGTACGGGCTGCGGAGGTGAGGCCCGCGGTACCGGGCACGTCATCCCGTCACCCTGGCTGCACGTGCGTCTCCTCGGGGGCCTGTTTCAGGTCCTGGACCTCAGCTGCCTCTGCCTTGCTTTCCCCTCTGCGAGCCTCTGCTAGGGATTCTTTCTGCTTCCGATGTGCAGTCTGCACCTTGGGACGCTGCCCACTAACCCTGCTGGGTGGAGAACTGGGGGCCCTGACACTCAGCACCCTGACCATGAGCCCACATCAGTGCCTTTCAGGACCAGACCGAACCCCGGCCACAGCCTGAGAAAACATGGCTAATTTCCACTGTGGTCAGGGCCAGGTGCCCCGAGCAGCACTGGGTGAGAGTGTGAGGCTGCAACACAACTTCCAACTCAGGGCAGCTTGCAAAGCAAAGGGGCTTCCGAACGCCGTGGGGGCTATGAGAACGTGGAGCCTGGGGCTCCTCTGCCTGAGGTCCGGTTACGAAGGTCCAGGAAGAGGTCCAAGAATTCCCACTCTAGCACGCGGGTTCCCAGGCAGCCCGGGGGCCACACTTTGAGAACCGCTGATCGAGTGCCTTGGTCCTTCCCCTGTGGCCCCTCGAGCACCAGCAGCCGGAAGGAGCCTGCGGGAACCTCAGGGCCACCCGGCACAGTGGAGTCAGGTCCTGCGTGGTTACCACCACACGTGGGGTTCCAAGACACCGCAGACTGGGAAGCATGGCTTCCGTGTGAATTTGGGTCAGCAGTACTGTCCCGTTCTGTCCTTGGCCCCCATCTTTTCAGGTGCTCCAGTGAGTTTGGGGTGTTGAGTGGGGCCAGCTCCACGTTCCAGGGGCCAGGCCCTCCTCTGAGCAGTGCCTCCCCTGGTCCCTCAGAAGGCCAGGATCCCATGCCATGCTGAGGCCTCTCCCACACGCAGTCAATTTTAGGACCTAAGTTAAACATAGCCAGCTCTGCGTCTTCCCTCTGGGACTTTCTAGAG
The DNA here is from genome assembly GCA_004027205.1 of Ctenodactylus gundi. Lineage (NCBI taxonomy): Eukaryota > Metazoa > Chordata > Mammalia > Rodentia > Ctenodactylidae > Ctenodactylus > Ctenodactylus gundi. The sequence goes on along the minus strand of PVKB01004239.1, from coordinate 151,172 downwards.
CGCCCTAGAAGACCCTTCCGCCTCTTCCCTGCCCCGGTCCCCAACTCCCCGCTTCTACCACAGCTGCTAACATTTTGAGATCACTACCACTGGGTGACCAGTTCTCCCAGTGCCGCCAGCAAAGCCCCTTTGAGTTGGGGCAGATCAGCTCCTAGGAAAAACACCAGAAGGAAGTGTTCCCAGGGAGGCATTCTGGAGCCAGGAAAGGAACCTTGGGACCACAGGAGGTCAGTGGAGAGGGGCCAAGGGTCATGAGAAGAGCACGGTGGGAAGTCAGAGACAGAAGGTAAAGAGCTCTGGCGAGTCTGTGAGCAGGTGGGTCCAGGAGAGGCCAGGGAAGTCCCGCTCGCCTGGGAGACAGCGTCACCTGCCGGCGCTGGCGACAGAGGTCTATGGCTTGGTCTACAACCTCATCTTCCTCCTTCTCCACCCAGGAATGGGTGGGGTTGAAAGGAACAATGCCCACCCACTTCTGGCCTATGTCACTCTACGGCCTCTGCTGTTCGTCATGTGCAGGAGGGGCTTTGCGGCCTGGAGCCCTGAACTGGACTCTGCAGTCTTCTGTGGACACTACACGCGGGGGACTGGAGCAGGGAGGCAGGGGACGGCGGAACAGTGACATCTTGCCACAACCTAGCCCTTCTGTCACAGGAGTAGTTTTAAAGACCCTAGGCTGACAGCCAGGTGCAGAACAACAAGCCTGTGATGTGATCCTGCACTCTGGGAAGCTCAGGCAGGAGGATCACAAGTTCAAGCCCAGCCTGGGAAACTTAGCAAGATCTTAACTCTAAATACGAAGCAAATTACAAAAGGGCCAGGGACGTAGCCAGTGAGAATATCCTGGGTTCAATCCCTAATGTCACTTAACCAGTCAGGGTGCTGGCCTGGAGGCAGAGACGGTTCTGGCTTCAGCCCCGCCCTGCAGAGGGGAAGGCTTAAGGGCCACACAGTCCCTGCTGCACAGATGTGTGGATGGACGTGGTCTGTGATTAGCCTATAAACTCCAGGACAGAATGAAAACTTCTCAGCTACTGTGTGATCTATGTAAACGGGCCACAGTAAAGCCAGGTACACAGCCTGTCTGCAGCCGGGTCGGGTGGCCTGAGGTCTGCAGGCCCTGGTGTCCAGAAACAGGGCTGCGGCTCCTCCGGAACACCTGGTCCTGAGGGTCCAGATAGAGGTGACTGGGCTATTTCTCACAGGATAGTTGCTGATGATCAGGGCTGGTGGGGGGGGGGGGGGAGGCAAAGCCACCAGAGGGTCCCCTGTCCCGGGGACGGGCTGGTAGGCTGTCCCCACGTGCCCTTCCCCACCATCCCTGCCCGTTGCCCCATGCTCTGCACCGGCAGCTCCCTCTGAAGGCCAGCGCTGGGCATGACACCTGTCTCCTAATGTCCCCTGTGGGTGTGGGTTGCTTTCACCCCCTGGTAGCCTGCACCCTCTTCCCATCCTCCCTCTCTGTGAAGACGGCCCAAGGGTCTCAGGGTTAGGGACCAGGCCCAGGACAGCCTCTCCCAAGGAGGGGCAGTGTCGCTGGCCTCCCATTACCTGCAGTGGCCGCTTGGTGACCCGGACTCCCTGGCCCACAGATTTGAACAGGACCTGCAGGCCATGAGCGGCCGTGCCCTGAGCTGGTACTGGAAGGCCATGTGGGCCTGTGTGAGCCCCCTGCTCCTCGTCAGCCTCTTCGTCTCCTACCTGACTGACTACATCCTGGCAGGGACCCCGAAGTACCTGGCCTGGGACGCCAACCAGGTACTCAGCTGCCTGAGGCTGAGGCTCCAGTTACCCCTGGTGTGGTCTTTGGTCCTGAGCATAGGGAGCTCCTGTGTGAATGGGGGTGGAGGGAAGCCCTAGGGTGGGGGCTGTGGGGGGCAGTGCTCGGTGCCGACATTCCACAGATGTGGCATACGTTCAGGACACTGAGCCCATCTGAGTATCCCACAGAACATTCTAGCCTGCCGGGAAACTGTTCCCACAGTCACACGGTGGGCCTCGGCACTAGCCTCCCCCGCTGCGGGCACTTCTGCTCCCTCAGCAAGGCCTGGTAGGCTGGGGGCTTGTGTTCAGGTGGCCTCACTGCGAGAACGAGGCCCTTCCTTACTCCTGAGGTGGTCATGGGGTCTCCAAACCCAGGCTTGTCATCATACCTTGTGGCTGGAATAGGTGTGCTAATCCTGTGTGCTGGCCAGCGTGAACTGCAGGCTGTGAGGAACCTGTCCACAGCCCACCACCACCTCTCCCAGCCTAGGCAGCGCTCTCAGGAAGTCCCCCCCCCCCCCGACCGAGACCCCCTCTCTCCTCCAGGGGCAGCTGGTGACCAAGGACTACCCCACGTACGCACTGGTCATCATCGGGCTGCTGGTGGCCTCCTCCATCGTGTTCATCCCCCTGGTGGCCCTGGGGACTTTTGTCATGCGCCGGGTCAACAGAGGACACACAGCCTCCCTGGCTTAAGCACAGACATCCTGGCACTCACTGAGTCTCAGATTCTGCCTCCTGCAACATTTTTAAATTCCTGAAGCCAAAGTCTTGTGCCCGTCCACTGCCCAAGTCTACGAAGAATGACTCACAACGAGCTCTGTTCCCTGGGTCACAGGCAACCGCGCCAGACGCTCACCTTCCTCCCCCACACCTGACATCCTGGCTGCTCCAACTTGAATCTCTATATTGCGAGTACTTTACCTCACAGTGGCTATGACTATTTGAGTGTTTTTGACTTAACCTAGACATCTGAAAGGCCTAAATACCATGGTGACAGTAATGGAGTTTTCTGAACTTGATGACAAATTCATTTACCTCCACCAGAACTAAATAAATTTTTTGTTTTTGCAGTACTGGGAATTGAATCCAAGGCCTCTGCTCTGAGCTACATTTCCAACTTTTCGTTTTTTGAAACAGGATCTTGTTCAGCTCCAAAATTACCCAGCCTGGGTATGAATCTACCTTCCTGCCACAGCCTCCCAGCGTGCTGGGATTATGAGAGTGTGTCACCATACCTGTGCTTCCTGTTGCCCTGGCAGTAATCGGAGCCCTTCCAGGTGAAACTGCTCCTTAAGCAATCCTCCGAAGGCCTCCTGGTCCCACGTTCCTCCTGCTTCCTCGTTTCGGGAGCATCACGGGCACAGCATTCTTGCCTGGCAGCTTTGTTCTTTTAGCACTGTGAACAGATGGTCCATTCTCTAGGGGCCTGCAAGTCTTCTGCTGAGAAACCTGTGCGCAGCCTGATGGGATCCCCCTGGGGGTGACCTACGTCTTTTCCTGCTGCTGAGGGGAAGGGGCTGAACACGTGACACACGCTACAGAGCTTTACTACAGCAAGCGTTTTACTATCTATATATATCCCCCAGTGCGATGCTGCAAACCTCAAATATGCTTAATAAAATTCATTTTTTTAATTAGCAAGGTGTAGAGGCAGAATACCACTTAGGAAGAAACACGCACAACCCTCCCCAGGCGGCCCTTCCTTCCCTTGGCCAGCCTGGAAGCTGAAGCAGGGGGATCTCAAGTTCTAGCCCAGCCCGGGCAACTGGGTCACGTGGTGAGACCCTGGGTCAAAATTAAATATCAAAAAAGAACTAGCGACAGGGCTCATGGGACAGCCCTGGGCTTAATGCCCAGTACTGAGAAGCAAAACAAAACAAAAAATGAGTAACTGTTTCCTGATCTCGGGAAAGTCCCACAGGGAATGTGCACCAGGAGCTGGAAACCATGGGAACTCTTACGGAGTCCAACTACACAACACGACTCTGCTGAGGAGCCACCAGAACAACGGAGGGCAAATGCCTTCATCTTTTTTATTTTCTGAGGTACTGGGGATTTGAACTCAGGGCCTCATGCATGCTAGGCAAGTACTCTACTGCTCAGCTACGTGCCCAGCCCAGCAACTTCTGTCAGAGTACAGGAATACCCAAACACCTCAGCTAACATACCTGGTTGTCAAAGAGAAATTAAACTTTTTAGAGGCTGGAGGAAGAGCAAAGGGCAACTGTTCAGCAAGTGCGAGGCCGAGTTTTGATTCCCCAACACCACGTAAGGACCAGCTTGGACTACACAGCAACACCCTGTCTTAAAAAAAAAAAAAAAAAAATTAAACTTTTGAAAGTTACAGTGAGTATGCAATTTCTGTGCTCCTCTTTATATTATTATTTAAATAATAATGTGACTGTCTGGCCATGAAGAAAGACCTTACCATTTAAGGGGACAGAAGGGAGTCACCTTTCTCTTATCGAGTGTCTCACAATATCACAATCGCCCCAGTGACAGTCTCTGTACAGGCGTCCCCGTCCACGGGGCCCTGCTGCCCTGGAAAAACTGGCAGAACAGAGGGGGGGACGAGACAATCTCACGTTTCACAGACCGGATGCTATGACCGGGACACTACGGCCAACTCCAAAAGCCCAGACATGTCACTCGCAGTCAACTCTGAAGTACTGACCTGCGGACACGCACGTTTTCTAAAGCATACGCGGTATAAACAGGGTGCAAGTGAAGACGCCGCGTCTACGGTTCCAGCTGAGTCTACCATACGGTTTTTGTCTTTGGGGGAACTGCGAACTATAATGATAGAGGTCAGCGTGACCCTGGAGGAGGCGGGTCCCTCCCCACTCTACACTCTGAGCTCAGGCGAGGCCAGGGGACAAGGGGGTTTCCTCACGCACTGGCACGGACGCCTGTGAAGACTCTTAAACTCTCAGAGCACCGGCCAGAGAAGACTTTATTCTGTGAATTCTTTCTCAAGCTATAAACTTCCATACAGCAAAAACGCTAGAACACAGTCTCTGGCTGCCACTGGCAGACTTAGCCTCCACAATACCAATGCTTCCAGCCTTCTGGATGGGATGTCCGGTTATAAAGCACAGTGTCCTTTCAAATGCATGAAGCAGCAATTACTCACCCAAGTCCGAGTCCCCAGGGCAAACACACAGAGGGATCCGTCCCCTCCCCTCAAGTCCGGCAGTGGCCCCGCCTTAATGGGGCTGGTCACAGGCAGGGCCTTTAAGTCCCGAAGGCTGTCCTGGACCATAGCTCTAGTCACTGATTATGTCACTGCCCACCCCACCCACCCATCAGCACTGAAAATCCCATGCCCTGTCCGGAAATGACCATCAAAAAACTCAGGCCCGGCAGTTAGAGCAGTCACCTAGCAAGTGCAAGCCCTAGGTTCAATTCCTCAGCACCACGTAAGCCAGGCATGGTGGTGCACACCTGCAATCCCAGTTCTCAGGAGGCTGAGGCAGGAGGATTTCTGTGCTTAAGACCAGCCTCCTGGGTTACACAGTGAGCTCAGGACCAGCCTGGACTACAGAGCAAGACCCTATCCATAAATAAACAACAACAAGAAAAAAAAATTTTAAAAAGACACCCTGGGCATGAGGCCTGGAAGTCTATTGGTTGGGTCTTCCCCAGGTGATGCCACTGTGCAGTGAGAACCCAGCCCACAGAAGACAGAACATGTGTTTATCACCGCAACTTGTACCCATCTGAAAGCGTCTTTTGAGCATCTCCAGCTAAGGGGAAAGCCGCCCGCAGGGGACAACCCGCTCTGGGAACTCACCTGGAGGACCGAGTGCCATCAGAGAGCACTGGAGCTCCGACGGGCCCGTCTCAAGCTGCAAGTGCACCAAGCCCACCACCTTACAGGTCACCACAGCTCCTTAGACCGCACTGCCGGGTCTGAAGCCCCACGTGACCGACAGGGCCAGACAGGATGACAAGCGGATAGACCAACAGCCTGGTCAAAGTTCAAATCGCTGATCCACTGCAGGCTCACTGCTTGGGTACCACCGTGAGGATAAAAACCCCCAGGTGAACCTCCATCAGGCTGAGCTGCAAGCACCGCGCTCCACGTGAACATCGCCAGCGGGACTCAGGGTTCGCGCTGCTGCCAGTGAACCTAGGATGAACAGAACATCTCTAAATCCCCCCGCGGGAGAAGCACCCCAGGAGAGAAACGGGTAGCTGACGGGGTATTCTAGGGAGAGCTGCTGAGACTGGCCTGACTGAGGTGGAGAGGGGATGGAGTGCCCGAGCCCGTGGGCAGGAGCTGGAGGCCCTTCTGAGGTGGAAGCACCCTGCAGACCAGTATTTTGCCAGAATACCCACAGACGGACTGACGGAAACTCTGCAATGTTGGTTCATGCCAGATTCCTGGCCCTCGGGAGAGGTCAGCACTCCAGAGAACCCCACGGTCATCATGTGGGAATGTCATTTAACACCACTGGCTGCAGTAAGGTTGTCCAGGGTGAGGAATGCTCATGGGAAGGAAAGCGCTATGGTCTGACGCCTCCAAAAACTCCCAACTGGATGTGAGGGCAATCTGGCTGAGACATCGGTCACCCCATGATCGCCAGGGTTGATTGGGCCGATCTGGCCGGCTAGGCGGGTGTCCCCTTCCTCCCTCACCGCCCCATGTGTGTCCCTCCCAAAGCTGCGTGTTCAGTCAGCCGAAGAGGACGACCTTCCCCGCTAGAGGAGGCCCGTCCTGTGGTCCAGGGTACACAGGTAGCTGCACTCCCCTGCTAGAACCTCCAAACAAGCTCTCAAGGTCCAAAAATTCCAAACTCTCACCAGAGAAGGCTTTTCCACCCCCACCACAGAGAGACTGCGTCTATGTCCCTCCCTCTGAATCTAGGCAGGCTGTGACGGCTTCAGCTGCAAAAAACACACTGCCACGTGCCATCCACATCTCCCCTGTCCTGAAGAGGGCAGCCATCAAGTGTGAAGTCCCCAGAACCACGTGGCAGAGGCCATGTGCAGGCGTGCCAGCTCACGGGGTCAGCTGTGCCCACCTCCAGCCAGTCCTGCCAGTGCCCTTGGGCCACACAGATCCTCAGAATCCACTGAGTGACATCCACTAGTGCCACCTGAAACAGAGGGGGTCATGGCCAACAGAGGCCTAAGTTCCTGACTGACGGCGCTGGGAAGCTGCCCTCTAGGTGGTGCTGGTGTCCAGGAACAAGCGGGGAGGGGAGGTCAAGGGAGCACGGCACGCGCGGCTCTGGCTCGGCCGCACTCTGTGCAGGTGTCCCCACGGTTCCTGTGAAGTTTGGTTCCCGTGATGAGGGGGTCAGGAGTGGCTGCAGACCTGTTAAGAGGGCGAGACAGTGGGAACTCTGAGGTCACTGGGTGTCCCCTGAATGAGAAGCTGATACCCAAGTCTCCAGATCGCGCTGACTCCTGCCTCAAGGTGTGACATTCTGCCCTGATACACATTCTGCGTCACTGCCCCTTGCCAGCCCTAAGCCAATCAGTGCAAACACCACACCTTCAAACTTCCAAAACTGGGATCTCAACAGACCTTCCTCTTAACCCTAACCCTAAATGTAACTGACCACCAGGACTTTCTACTTTTCCTCACATCAGAGCCTCTTCTTAACCCCAAAAGAGCCTCACTGTACAACACAGGCAAGCTCACAGTACTCGGCACCATCAGGCAAATGTGTGCCGTCCGACCCCACCCAACAGAAGGGGTGTGGGTGCGCAAAGCCTGGGCACAGGGCTGCCCTGCAGGACGGGGCTGCCGACGGGGCAGTGACTGTTGGCTGTAAAAACAGCCAAGCCAATGAATTAAGAAGAGGAAGCAAATGCCCACAGGTGGCAGGGAACCTGGTTCATGACAGCAACAGCATTTTAGCCCAGGAGAGAGGGACTCAACAGTGCTCCCAGCAATCCACTGACATCTTGGGGAAAAAGACCTTGTCCTGTACAGCTGACATCACGCTGCCCCTGGGAGGGTGGGAACGACATCCTGTGGAGTCAAACACTTCTGGTGTGGCCATGTGACCTGCTTCGGCCAAAGACACATGCATGGGAGACACTCAGCTCTGAGCTGAAACTTCTCGCTCCCTTTGGCCTGGACAATTAGAAATGTCTTGGAGAGAAGCTATTCCGTAAGCAGGGACGCAAGCGAGACTGCGCAGCAGCTGCAGGCAACTGGAGGAGGAAACAAGCTTCCCCGTTTCTTAAGAAAACCACTGTGGTCTGGGAACCACTGGATGCCACAGCCCGAAGTCAACTGTGGATAGCATGAAGTCCTAAAGAGCAACTGTGCCATGGGTGAAATCCTGACACCCAAAAGCCTGGGCCAACAAACACGAACAAATGTGCAATGCTTGAAGCCCCTGAGTTCCAGGGCGCTCTGTTCCACAGCGGTAGGTGATGGACGTGCTGCGGCCCTGCCAGCTGGTATACCCTCCCTCGCCTCCTCCGTAGGACCTTGACGGAAGCACAGTGAATCCAGGCCTCACAATCGCTACGACATTTTGCTACACTCGTTTCAGTAAGTCACTGGAAGAAAGGGCATGCTGTAAAGACTCACCGTAACGTGATGCGGGGAAGTATCCTGCTGACCAGCCTGGCCAGCCGGCTGACTCTGAGGGGCTCAGAGGAGACCACAGTAGCAGGGAAAGGGGGCTGGCTGGCTCAGGAGGGTGTGAGCCTGGACCCTGGCCCTTGCCCACAGGCTCTCTGGTTCCCCATGCAGCCTTTTTCCAGCCGTGCTTGGAGCCGCCCAGCGTGGATGGAAACCTCTGGAAACACACGCTCAAATAAACATCTACTTCAAGTGCTGGATATGTGTTCCAGCAATGGGAAAGCTCACACACTCTCTCACACACACACAGGTAACCATGCCTGTGTGTAACAGTGCCATCCCCCAGGTGTGTGGCCCCGGGCAGCTTCCCTTGGCCTAGCAAGTACATTTCTAAGCAGCACTATCTTCCCACTTACAACTAAGAACTACATGACTTTGAAAATACCTTCTAATTTGGAGGTAGGGTTACATTTTTCTACTTTGTTTGATCTGTAACTTAAAAAGTAATTAAAGAGATATACAAAGTTTCCTTTAAGGGTTCATAACTAGAAAAAAGTATTTTAGAAGCTATTGGTTTTGTTTATTTATATAATTTTCCTATAATGACCATGTGTTGCTTTAAGATAAAGAAAAATTCACCACTGTCCAAGACGAAACACGGGACCACCATAACCAGTAGTTAGAAAAGGATATGACACTTTATTGTGACATAGGATGTACAGTACATGAGTTAGGAAATAAAACCACTGCAGGGCTCTGAGACCCCGAGAACCTCCGCCCACCACCCCAGGGTGGGGACAACCCGGCAGAGCAGCAGCGTCTGCAGCTCAGATCGGCCCGTGTTGGAGGAGGGACGCTGAGCTCTCACCGGGGCATACCCGGTCAGCACACGGATCCGCTATTACATACAGCAGGCGTAAGCCAGGTTCCAGCATGGCATCTGTGGAACCGACTGCGATTATTTCCACGTTGGGAACAGGCGGTGCCACTTACTTACCTCCTGTGAGTCTAACAACTGATCTTAAGCTACACAGGGTTTTCCCAGCTGCTATTTCCCTTAGCGTTTCTAAAAACAACAGCTCTTCTTAATGTTTATAAAAGATGATGCTGGCAAAAGGTAATGTTAAAATAAAGGCGCTTTCAGAAATATTTAAGGACAACATAAGGTAATTCCTATTGGAAAAAGAATTATGTATTTTCAAGCACAACACTGAAATATTGCAGCAGTGTTTAACTGAACTGATTTAAAATAGTGGTAATTAGACTACCTTACATACTGCTCTAATGTCTAACCTCATAATTCGAATTTGAATATACACTCTGACTTACAATTACAACTATGAAGCTTCTGAAGCACAGCTTTCAGGGGTTTTTTGCACATGAAGTTGGTCCTTGATTTGGAGCCTAACTACCAGGAAGCACTGAGTGTAGACACACTTATTAAACAAAACCCCTGGCAGAGCGAAAGCCACAGTACCATGCACGAAAAAGCAGCTGTCCCCCATCCCGAAGGTAACAAATCTCGCACGGGACTCTCTCGGGCCTGTGTGTTGTGACACAGACCCCCGAGAACCCTAGATGGGCAGGAGGCAGCAGCTCGCCACTCCTTAACAACAGACAGCTTCGGGCCTTAGCTCAAGGACAGACTTTACATTCGTTGTGGAGTCACTGACTCTTGCAAAAGGACAGCGTGCAGGAGACGCGGTGATCCTGCGTGCCTGCCGGTGCAACAGCAACAGCTCTGGCTGGGTGAGGGCGGGCGGCCTCACCACGTGGCAGGACTCACACTCCATGAACACAGCAGCGTTGGCATGTTGCTCAGCTGTGGAGAAAGCCCGACAATGGGCGGGAAGCTATGCTTGCTACCAGTGACTGCTTCTGTGAGGACAACAATGAAACTGCGCTAGAAAAATAATTTTGCTGTTTTAAATAATGAAAGAAGCTAAGTTTTTAAAATATATTACTTATCTGCAACAGCGAGCTGATTTTAGGGGCTAATTCAGTTCCAGGGTGGCTGCGAACGCAGGAAGAGGTCATTGAGGCAGTGCACCACGTCGGTCCCAAGGGGTGGCCCCAGGCAGGTGGGCACAGGAGAGGAGCTGGGCAGCTGTGGAAAGCGGGTCAGTAAAGGCTCCAGTTCTGCAGGACGGAATCTTCCAGGCCGAGCCGCTTTCCACAAACACAAATTCAGTCAATCTTTTCTTTTTGGACCAATCTAGGAGCATCAACAAAATCTTTGCCATTGTAAAGAATAATAAAAAACGTCCCGATGCTTGCAACTCCCCAGAAGAGCACATAAGCCAGTGTTTCTGTCCACGTGTCACCTGTTGGAGTTAACAAAGGGTTCGCAAGTCAGTCATGTGCCGACGCTGGATCCAACCTCCGGCGGCACAGCACAGTTCACAACACTGGAGTTTCCCAGCACACCCAGAGAAAGTCCCTTTTTTGGCACAGTCCTGGGAACTAAATCTACAAGGACCTTGTGCCCACTAAGTTACAACTCCAGTCTTTCAAAAAGTTTTCTTGTCACAGACAGTCTCGTTAAGTTGCCCAGAAGAGCCTTCAATGTGCCGTCTTCCTGCCTCAGCCTTGGGCAGCTGGGGTTACAGGCAGGCACCACTGCACCTGGCTACGCTTACCTACTTCCTGACCTACCCAGCACGGTGCCCCCTGACCTACACAGAAGAAAGGCAGTTCCTTCTGAGCTTCTGGACGCTGCCCAAGGAGTCCTCTGCTCTCCTTAGGGGCCAGCTACATGGTGAGCACCGGGGACAAGGGTCTCCCAGCGATGCCGCACAGAAAGAAGGGAGGGGGGCTGGAGGAAGGGCATAGAGGTTAAAGGGCTTGCCTACTAAGCTCAAGGCTCCGAGTTCGATTCCCCAGTACCAAATAAAGCTGGGTGTGGTGGCATACATCTGTAATCCCAGCACCTGGGAAACTGAGGCAGGACTGGGAGTCCAAGGCCAGCCTGGGCTGCAGAGTGAGACCCTGTCTCTAAATAGACAGAAAGGAGGGAGAGAATCAGCAGCGAGTGGAAGCACGGACCAGTCTGCACATGGGGCTGGCCCTGCCCTCAGCCCCGACCCAGGCAGGTCACAGGGGAACCCTCAACCCTAACCCTACTGGGAACCAAGAGTGGACCTTATCTTCTTTGCTGCTGTCTAGACGGGGCCTCGGCTTTCACACTTAGCCACATGCCCAGCCCATGTGGTACTTTTATTTTGAGATGATCTTGCTAAATTGCTCAGGCAGGCTGGAACTTGCTATTGTCCTCAGCCTCCCAGAGTGCTTGGATTACAAAGCCTGGGCCGCTGGGCCTACCTGTTGTTGGCTTTTTTTTTTTTTTTTTTTTTTTTTTTTTTTTTTTTTTTTTTTTTTTTTTTTTTTTTTTTTTTTTTTTTTTTTTTTTTTTTTTTTTTTTTTTTTTTTT
>PVKB01004239.1:0-139328 GCA_004027205.1 Ctenodactylus gundi | reverse complement strand
TATGTGGTTCTGGGGAATCGAACTCAGGGCCTTATGCTTGCTAGGCAAGCACTTTACCCACTGTGTCATTCTTCCAGCTCCATTTCAGGAGCAACTTCATTCTCAATCTTCCCAAAGTTAGTGACAAGTAGTATCTTTAGCCCACTAATAGCATGGGCTGGCGAATAAACTGTACCTCCACAGATGCAACCACTAAAAGTGAGTATAACATGAGAAAATATTCACACTGCTCCATAAAAAAAAAAAAAAAACGAGGTTCAAAAGTGTACCCAGTCTCTTGTGTGAAAAAAAAAACCCATACCCTTATAAAGACTAAGCCGTCAACACGCCAATCACCGCTTGCCTCCAAAGGCAGACTGGTGGAAGGTTCTTTTCGCCTACCTTTGCTTTCTACAATTACTGTATACTACTTATGAAAAATAAGTTACCAAATCTCAGATGAAAAAGCAAATAATGGAGTTGGGCGTGGGGCTCCCAGCAGAGCCAGCGCGGGAAGGAGGTGCCCCAGGAACAAGCACAGAAAACCCAGCCAGCCACCTGACCAAGAGGGTTATTATTTTTCTTCCTGTCATATCAAAGAAACTAATCCCAGCTACTCTTCTTTCTCTATGGTTTTTTTGTTTGTTTGTTTGTTTTTTGAGACAGGTTCTCACTGTATAGCCCAGGCTAACCTGGAACTTCCAATCCTCCTGCCTCAGCCTCCCAGCACGGGCACCAAAGGCGTGCGCCACCATACCTAGCCTCAAGGGCTCAGCAAGCCTGGAAACACAAGACTACAACATCCACAGGAAGCGAACGTGCTGGCCCGAGGGGACTCACCAGCCATCAGCAGGCAGATGATGCACATGGAGAAGGCCACGACCATGATGACTGGCAGCTGGAAGACAGAACGACCCGCAGGTTACGGGGCCTGGCCCGGGGAACAAACTCTTCCACAAGCTAATGCGCACATCACTGAGGGGCTCAATCACGTAGGCGGTGAGGGCTGAGGAAGCCTGCCTGGGCTCCACACACGGGGAATGTCACACGAAGGTCACCCAGATAGCAGCAAGGGCCTGCCTCCTTTCCCCCAGCGGCAGATCCCAGGGTATCTCGCAAGATCTGGTCAGCATGAGTCAAAGGAAGAGTCCAGAACACACCATACAGGTTCCATATTTGTCTCTTACAGAAACAAGGAACCCTGCTGCTCCCTGCTATGTGTCCTGACATACAGGAGGTGCAGAGGGTGTCGGGGACAGGAAACAAACATTCATGAGTGTTTCACTCCTTGATAGACGCCAGGGGAGCCTGAGGATTTTAGTTCCATTTACATCAACACGTGATGTTTGGGATGTCGATCACAAGGGGACATGGGAATACCTACACCTCCAGAGAAGATGCTTTCAGTAACTTCAAAAACACAAGTTTCTTATGGGGCTGGAACTATGACACAGTAGTTAAAGCTCTTGCCTTGCAAGCACAAGTCCCTGAGTTCAATTCCCCAGCACCTCATAAGCCAGGCGTGGTGGTACCCGCCTGTAATCCCAGCACTCGGGAGGTGGAGGCAGGAGGATTGCCGTGAGTCCAAGGCCAGCCTGGGCTCCACCCATAGTTCAGGACCAGCCTGGACCACAGAGCGAGACCCTGTCTCAAAACAAACCAAAAGTTTCTTACTGCCAGGAATTTCCAGTCCTTTGGAACACTTAAAGGGCTATGAGATTCTAATTCATCCACTGAATAGTTCCCAAGAAATAGGTCTATGGAGTCCTAGGATAGAAAAGAAAGAAATTAACTCCTCAAACTTGATATGGCCGTATTATTTAGGAAAAAAGACAAGTTAAACCACCCAATGACCACCCCTCCTAAAAAAAAAAAAAGCACCAAATGCACCCTTACTTGTCTAAATCCATCAGAAAAGTTGTTCTTATAGTACCGGATTAGCGAGTTCCAGCCATCCATTAAAACTCCCAACTGAGTCCTCTTGCCCGTTCTGTGAAAGGAGGTTCCATTTTAAACCGCAGACCTGCACACTAAGTTCTCACGCTGCTTTGGGGCCAACATGTTATAGATATAAGTGAGTTACAAAGATGCTAAAAATGATACGTATGTGCACAAAATGTGCAAAGTCAATATAAAATTTATATTCTGCACTTATACATATCAATAAGTGGGGGGAAACCCACAAAGATGCTAAATATCATACCAGAAAACAGATGCTTCACAAAAGCAGTCACTAGCTGGTCCACAAAACACAGGTGGGTGAGCCCAAGGACCTCAGAGCCTCAAGTCCCTCACATCCTGCACTTGGTACAGGCCCCTGCACACCGCACGCCATCGGTAGTCTACTGGTAACAGCTAGTGTGCGGTACAGCAAGTACCTGTTCTACTCTACTGTCTGGGAGACGATGACAAGAAATCTGCACATGCTCAGTAGAGGAGCATCTCTCCTTGACTCCTTCCAATGTATGGTGGTGGAAACCATGGACACAGAACCAATGGGCTGGGGGCAGCTATATTCTTTTCCTAAAATATTACCAAAGTAGCAACCGGAGGAAAACCTGTCAGGCATGAAGACAGCAGTTTGAGGAGACACTCAGAGCTCGGTTCTGTGGCAGAAACCGCTCTGTGGTCCCGGGGCATCTGCAGTCCCTACAGCAGCAGACCTGTGCCCTGTGATAAGCTCACAGATCCGGCATCCTCCCTGCCCGGCACAGCCCAGGGAAGCACCAGCAGTACTGCCACAGCCCTGAGCTGCAGCTCCAGGCTGTGCCACCCTAAGGTCTGAGAAGCACTGTAGAACTGTCCTCACCCCTGCACACCAGCACCCCACTACCCTGGGCAGCCAACGGGCTCAGCACCCGCAGGAATGGTCCCCAGGGAGGCAGGTGGCCTGGGGATGGCTGCTATGGTCAGTTTTCTAAGAGCCACACCCAGGACTCTAGAAAGCATGGCGGCCTAGGCACCACGGCCAAGGGTGACCTGCCTGGTGAAGTCGGTCTTCAAGGCCCCGGTCCCAGCATACTGCTTGGCGCAAGCGTTCGCGTTGTCCGCCCAGGCTGCAGATGAAGGGGAGACGTGGGCATGATCACACAGATGGCTAGAGTTTAAGAACCAAATCATTATTTCCAAATTTCAGCCACTGTGCCCCTAACTGAAAAATTACCTACCATTTTTATAAATCTTCTCAAATTCATCTTGCTCGTCGAGCTTCTGTCCCACGTGCAGAACTCCTAGTCGCTGCAAGAACCACACCCAGAGCTGCTCAGCCTGGCGCAGGCACGGGTCAGCAGAAAGCTCCAAGTTCCTTATCACATCGGGCGCCTGGCAGCCAAGCCTCTCAGCAGGCCCCACCTCCAGCCTTCCTCCCTGCGGTCTCCAGCCTGACCTTTCACCCCAGCAACCCCTTGAGAACCTGATGGACCCTCACTCGGTCACGTGTGTTCTCTCCCCCACCCCCCTCCAGCCTGTGCACCAACAGCCCTGCTTATCGTATGTCAGGGATAACTGGGCCTCCTGAGTCCCCCTTACAGGCTCCCCTTGGGTAACCAGCCACATCCCAGGAAGTCCTGCTGGCCTTTGTCCCAGACCATCAACTCTCTCCGAGTCCCATCTTCTTGGCTCTCCCAGACAACACCCACTCCCTCGGCCTCAGTCCAGTGGCCACTAACCCAGGCCCTCTGAAAGCCCCTTGGGCCTCCCTGCACCTTGCCAACCCAGCAAAGAACTCAGCACAGACCACAGGACCTATGTCTGTGGACTCCATCACTTGACTGAGGAGCTGAAACACTCTGCTATTATTCCCATGAAACTGGACCCGCAGCATCCCCGATGGCTGAGCAGGCCAGGAGAGCACAGCCCGGGGGGGGATGGCTCGGGCAGCAAGCTCACTCCCGGGGCAGGTTTACTTCAGGACTCAGGGACAGCTCGCTCTAGGGGAGGTGTTCTACCTCCTTCACGTCCTCCCAGGCACCACAACACTGCTGGAAATTAAGCTGGATGTTTTCTAATTATCTAGGCAGAAAACCATCTGACTCTTACTGTATTTTTTATCATAAATATGGCCAATCAAAAAAAGTTACTTATGGGCTGGGGACATGGCTCAGCAAGTAAAGGACTTGCCTGGCATGCACAAGGCCCTGGTTCCAAATTCCTAGTACCACATAAAAATTTGCTGGGTGTGGTGGTGTACCCCTGGGGTAGGGAGTCCGAGACAGAAGGATTGCTGTGAGTCTAAGGCCGGTCTAGGCTACACAGTGAGTGCAGGAGCAGCCTGGGCTACAGTGTAACGTCTTGAGCCTCTTAAAAAAAATTTACATCTATTTTTCTCAGTACAATTTTAATGGCAAAAAAAATTTTAAATAAAAAATACCTAAACTGCAGAGAGTTCAATGCAATGGATTTACTTCCTCATTGCTGCCATCAATGTGTATCGATGAGCCTTTTGGAAAGTATTATATTTATTATTCTTTTTAATTATGTTGACTCTATTTCTGGGAAATAACTGAACTTTATAGCAATAAAAACAAATATATTCTCCAAATGACTATTCAAAAACCAAAAAACACAGCTACTTAACTGTCTCAGTAAATAATATGATAAACCGTAAAAAAACCATGATTACACAAATGCTAAAAATGGCAAAAATTAAAACTACACACACATTCTGACCGAGATAACAGAAACTAGGCACGCTGTGACGGCAGTAATACACAAAAAGACCAAGGCCAAGGTGGGTGCTTCTGTTCTTGATTCTCAAAGATAAAGGTTCTTTTTTTTTTTCCATACTGCTTTTCAATAAAGAGTTTGAGGAAAAGGGAATCCATCCCCACCTGCAGCTGGGCCTGCAGCGAGCGGCGCGCCAGCAGGCTCTGGACCACGTTGGTGCGGTCGAGGCAGTCCATGCAGTTGCTGCGGAACACACCCTCCTGGTTGGCCACCACCTTGCCGTCAGAGTCCACTAGGAAATAACTAACACACATTTGTATAAACACTCCCGTAGCATGCACATTCCCCAAGATGGTTCCCCAAACTCTGAAGGAGGAATGGTGTGGACACACTTGTCAAAGGCGGAAGACAGATGACGGCAGAGTCCAGGTCGAGGAGGAATTTAGAAGACAAATCTACATGAGGCTCCTGCCGACTGGAGGAGTGGGGCCAGAGTTGGCATGTGACCCGCAAACCTGTATACATGCACGTGCAAGTGCGCACGTGTGAGGGCACCCCTTAGTACCTACAGGATAAACACCAGACATCCCGTCAGTATTACTTCCTGAGCTGCACAGTCCACTAGGGAGAGATCATCTGCACTTCCCAAGTAGAGAAATCAAAGCTCGACGCTGACTGCCAGCACATGAGGGACCCTGTGAGACTCAAATCCAGGTGTGCTGGGCCTCCCACACCTTCCTCCACTACTGAAAGCCCCGGGTAAAGACATCCTGACAGATTACGTGGAAGCCCTTGGAGAACGCTCTACTGTTCCCAGGGAGCACGTGAGCCGTGGTGGACGGACAGCAGTGTCCCTCCTCCTCTGTCCCAACGCCTTCACGTGAGGGCAATGAGCCGTGAGCCAAGGGGCCACCCAACACCACACTGGGCCCAGCCAGTGTTTTCTCTACTCACTCAACAACACTATGAACAGCTATACTCACGACGAGATCTCACAGAGAAAACGTATTGGCACAGTTAAGCTAGCTATAGCTGATTTACTAGGTAGGCAAATATATTTTGAAAAATGGAGCAAATGTCTACCAGACAGGTCTCATTTATGACTGTTTAAAATTAAAATGTACATTGGGGGCTGGGGGAATAACTCAGCAATTAGAGTACTTGCTCATCAAGCACAAGGCCTTGGGTCCGACTCCCCAGCACCATATAAGCTGAGCATGGCACTCCTAGCACTCAGGAGGCTGAGGCAGGAGGACTGACATGTGTTCAAGGCCAGCCTGGACTACAGTGTGAGACTCTGTCTCAGAAAAAAAAAAAAGTGCATTCATGTTAGGATCTGGATCTGATATGTCCCCCAAAGCCTCGCGTGTTTGGATGATGGGAAATACCAATGGAAGCACGTGCGGCTAAGAGGTGGGGCCTGGCCGACCAAGCGCTGGGACTTGGTCCAGAGAGGCGGATCCCTGGGACAGGAGCTGGGAGGGTGGCCTCTGCCCTTGCCCGGCTTCCTGTCTGCCACGCCGTGAGCCGCTTTCCTCAGGCTACAGTTGTGCATGTGCTTCTACCACTGTCAGTCACCCATGTATGGATGGGCTGTGACCTTCTGAAACTGTGAAGCTAAAATAAATCTTTTCTCCTTTAAATCGTGGATGGCAGACATCCCATCCCAGCAAAAAGAAAATAAGCAAGACGCTTCGGGTCTCGAGGTGTAGAACTACCACTCAGGCAGAGAATGACACAGCGGTCCATGTCGTCCTCTGGCTTTAGAATTAAGGCTGACACACGTGCAGTGAGCCTATGGACCAACAGGGTAAGTGAACCAGCAAGCACCCGGCCAGGGCCCCGGAGTCCGACCCCTCCTCCAGGAGGCCTACTCCCAAGGTTCTTTCCTTTTGAGGGAGGGAAGGGCTGAGCAGAAGGCAATCAGTTACAATCTTGTTATGACCCAATGAAACACAAGAGGAGCCACTTCCTGCTATCCTTATAAAGGTGATGTAGTCTAGCAACAAAACACCTGGGGCAGAACATTTAGTAACAACTACTGAATATAAAACAAGACTAAAACAAGTTCAGTTATGTGAACACTTCTAAATGTGTCAAGTATAATTTGTAATATGAGTACACCTGATCCTGAGACACTTTCAAAAGTTTAGAAGCCAGGCCTGGTGGCACAAGCCTGTAATCTTAGCACTCAGGGGTTGAAGCAGGAGGAGGGAAAGTTCTAGCCCAGCCCAGTCAACGTGGTGATTCAGCAAGACCCTGCTCAAAATAAACAGGGCGCAAAGGCTCTGAGTTCAGTTCCCAGGACTCCTTGTCATCAAATCACTGACTCCCACCATCCCCCTAAAAAAAAAATCATACAACAAACTAGAACCTCGAAGCCATGAGAACCCAGCCAGTGAAGGTCTGCTAGGTAATACACAATGAATATGCTAAGCATATTCCACACCCCTTCCCTCCATAAAAAACCCACAGGGCTCACCCCAACTCATCCTGTGTCTCTGCAACCTGGTCCAACAAAATACTCAGCCGGTCCCACCGCATGTGCTCGCACTCCTTATGGAAGTCGAAGGCGACGTACCTACCGAAGGAAGAAGACACTCAGAACTGACCAAGGATCCCTCATGTTCCTTCTGCCGAAGCCTTCCTAAGCGGTCCGTCGACTCTATGAGGGCACAGGCATTTTCTGGGCACACTCCAGCCTCTTCTCTGTATCTGCCACCACACACGCACCCTCCGTGCTCTCAGTGACATGGTATAGGTGTGGATATGTAGGTATACACGCACGCACACACGTCCCTGTGTTCACGCATCCCTCTGGGTGGTCCTCAGCTAGGAGCAGAGAGCCCAGCAGAGGCTCCTGAGGAGGACTCAGGTGCAGGACTGAGGGTCACACTGACAGGGAGTTCACAAATGTCTGTCACGTATGAGTGTTCCAACCCTACAAGCCAACAACGGTCATGCCTTTTTATTAGATTTCAAATGGATTGTCAACCTAACAACTCACTTTCCCTTTCACCACCTGCACACTACACACATGTGACAGTTTTCTCATCTGTCAATCTGCACAGAGATTCTCCCAGGTACTGGTATTTAAGAGGCTAAAAGTTGGAAGATATCTGGATATCTAACAGGGAAATGCTATCATAGCACGATCTGAAAACAGTAGCGAGAGGGGACACTATCTGTCAAGCGACAGGTGTACAGAGAAGTAAACACACACGTCCACGAAGTGCCCTGTGCTCCACCTCTACCCAGCCTCACTGCCGGCGTGGGGATACGCCCTGTGGAGGGCTGGAAGGACACTACGCTCTCATGTGCAGAGGGAAAGCTGAGCGTCTGCTCCCACGGGGCTTGCACAGCTCCAACAGCCTGACGGACATCAAGGGCGTGAGCGTCTAGGATACGAACAGAGCCGCCACTAGCAGCATCGGCTCAGGTGACAAAGGCAGCCTAGAAATGAGTCCGAGAAGACAGCCAATGACGGGGGGGCCAAACGCTTCTAAGGTAACTCCAATGATGGCACCAGCATGGCAGGTGAAGAAGTAGAGGCTCTAGATTCATAAAGAATTTAAGCAGGCATAAAGTTTTAAACAAAATTAAAGTCCTTTAACTCTACCATGTAACATCGTACCTACAGGCAACACTGTACTGTACACTTAAAATTTTGCTAAGAAGGTAAATCTCACGTTAAGTGTTCCTACAACTATAAAATATAGGAGACAAAGAAAAATATCAAAATCAACCAAACAAAAAAGACTGTCTGTGGATCCCCTAGAGCCAGGACATTTCTGCATCCTTCAGCTTAGAGTCTTGTTCCAAATCACACTCATGGCTTTTAAGGAGTCCCATAGCTATATTTCCATAAGAATTTATTTTAAATGTACCATACTACTTCTGAACCCAACAGGCGCTTTTCCCAGGCTCTAGGGGGAAGCGCTCCCACGACTCCTCTTTGCATCTAGTCTCCTAAAACCAGACTGCCACTGCCGAGTGCCACCTGCACTTCACAGGAGCATGACCACAGGACTGTGTCTTCCTAGTCTCTTATCAATGTGTCCCCTTAATGTACCCACAGGGACAACCTGAGGACGATCACTGTAACAGGCTTCCCACAGACAGTAACACCTACAATCCGACTTCAGACCTAGCAGCACGCTCGTTACTTCCCCAGCCAGGATATATTTACTAAGTTAAAATTTCAAGCGGCCTTGTGTTAGGCTCTGCTGGGGAGCGGTCTCTAGGACTCATGTGAGGGAAGCGATCAGTGTTAGCCAGCTCCCTCGTTGGTGCAGTGCCCTCCACGTTCGCTAACAGTGTCGTCGTGCCTTTAGACTCTACTTTATGCCTCAAGTTCTCAAAGTCAGCTGCTGCTAAAGACGCCAAACCTCGTAAGACAAGCCGGGAGGCAGAGAATGCCTCCAGAATTCCTCCACCCTTGCCAGGAGACAGAGAGACAGACAGCCAAAGGCCAGCAGCCAACTTTCCCCAGTACACATATGCAGGCCTCTAGCCTAGGGACAGACACTCAGGTCTGAGGGCCCAGGCTGATTGGGGATTCTCTAAGGACTGTCAGGCATACCAAGGCCAGAAAGTCCTCGTGAGGTGCCCACAGCTTCACTAACAGCAAGTGGAAGTGTGAATGGGTGAGGGTCTGATGCATTAGCTGGAGCTTCTGCGCCGGACAAGACAGACTGACAACGGTCCCCTAAGACTCAACACACTACTCTTTTCTGTGTGTGCTTAAGCCAGCGCTACTGGGAGGGAAAGTCCTCCTCAGGTGCCCATGACACCTCACCAGTGGGACCCGCCTATACCTTAGTGTCCCGCTGCAGAAAGCTCCACCGGGCTGACTTATCGCCCTGCCCCTTTCCACAGGGCTAGGGATGCTTCAGGGCTCCCAGTCTTTGCAAGTGTTGCCAGGTGAATTACAGACCAGACATAAGTGTGGCTGCAGGTAAGGGCACCTTGCAAGAGCTATGCTGCCCCGTGTGGGGGGAAGTCAGGGCTGCCAGATCACACCAAGCTATCAGGGAAGACATAAAACTGACCCACAGAGCTTCAAAGGGACAGAAAACCTGTCTCAGGAGCATGTAATAGGGAACTATACTAAAATTAAAGCTTCACTGTAAAGAAATTACTCTAAAACATAAATTATGTAAAATAAATTTTTTTAAAAAAAATCCAAAGAAATTCATGCTTATGTTCCAATACAGAAACAAACGCCATGATGTGGTAAACTCACATGAGTTCACGTACTGAGGACATGCACACGTGGCTGAAGAACGCCACGGGGACGGGGAGCCACCGAGCTCACGCACTGCGGACGGGCGCGTGTGGCCCAAGCACGCCGCAGCAGAGGTACCTGAGCATCCCGTTCCCCAAGGAGGACACCATGGCCGCAAACGCCTGCTCAAGTGGCTTCTCGGAGCCCTTGTGGTTTATCTGGAAGAAACCCAACAACGAGAGGCTTCAGTGTGTTTCACAGAGAAGACGGGCGCCCTAGGCGCTCATCCCGGCCAAGATTCATAAAAGCAAAGAGCAGGAACAGCGCTGCACTCCTGCAACCACGGCCACTCAGGAGGCTGAGGCAGCGCAGGAGCAGTGCTGCACTCCTGCAACCACGGCCACTCAGGAGGCCGAGGCAGCGCAGGAGCAGTGCTGCACTCCTGCAACCACGGCCGGCCACTCAGGAGGCTGAGGCAGGACCGTGCGTCCACAGCCATCCTGAGCAACAGGACAACACAACGTGCCACGCAGCGGCTACTGGAACCAACGCTGTGGAGCTGGAGAAACCCACAGTTACAGTAACCAGCAAACCGCAACCAAGAAAAAGCCACCCTCCAAACGGCAGGAAAGCTCCCTGCTGGTCCTCCCCACCCTCCCCGCTCTGTCAGAGGGTATCAAAATCCCACAGCAGCGGCCTTGCTCCCCAGCCCCTGCCCACAGCAGACGAGGCAGAGCAGACTCAGCTGCAAGTAACCACGTGCAGCCAGCTGCTCTGACCGGAAGGATGACCTGCCCGCCTGTCCGGCAGAGCCAGGCACATGGGCAGACACCAGACACCGCAGAGAGAGCCACAAAGACTCTGCACCAACGGACACTGGGGGGAAGAGATTCCAGATGGAGACACACTGCAGGCCACCTGGGAAAGACAAGGGTGAGACTCCTGGAAACAGGGCACTAAAGGACAGCCACATACACGGACAAGCTCTGAAGGCCCCCACGCGGCAGGCACCGCGCATGAACAGAAACGCCCCAGGGAGACACGCCGTCCCCTCTGGTTGCTCCCTAGCTGCCAGTAAGCCCAGTGAACTGGATATGACTGTCCAGCACAGGGCCAGGCTGCAAAGAATGGCACACAGGGCTGCTGCCTCAGTGTTTGCTGTTAGTCTGTTTCAAAATACAAAGGCAACAAGAAACATTTATACAAAGGAAGTCAGAATAATAATAAAGGAATTAAATTAGTCGAGGAAACCAAACAACGTATGTCTGAAAAGCACAGCAACTGAAATGAAAACTTGAGCAGGATTTCAACAGCACATCTGAGCAGGCAGAACAAGAGTTAGTGAGCTTAAAGACAGAAAACTTGAAAAGCAATCTACTAAACTGCATCACGAAGAAACAGAAAAGTTGTATAGACCAGTTAACTAAGAAGAGACTGAGCGAGTACAGAAAAGCCTGCCAGCAAAGCCAAGCCCTCCTCGGACCTGGCAGCGTCACCAGTGGACCTCACCAAGTGTAAGAACTACTTCCACTCTTCCTTCTACTTTCTACCTCATTCTGTGATGACAGGATTACCTGGCTACCAGAACCAAAGGAACCACAGAAAATTCCTCACTGATATCCTTAATGAATACTAATGTAAAAATCCTCAATAGAATATTCAGAGAAGATTTCTGTAGCATATTAATTGTATCATACACCACAAACAAGTAGAATTCATCCCCAAAGTGTAAGGATGGTGCAGCATATTAAGAATCAATCAATGCAACATATTACACTACCAGAAAGGGGGAAAAAAAACACAAGAATATCTCACTTGGTAGAGAAAAGAACCTAACAAAATCCAATACCTTTTCTTGATTAAAAAACAAACAAGTAAGTCAAAAAACCAGCTCACTCAACTCAGCAACCTAGGAATAGAAACTTTTCAACATGGCCAAGGCCACACACAATGTTCCCCTACACAGCAGTCTTTCGGGAAAGACTCAAAGCTCCCACTCTAAACCCAGGAGCAAGGCAAGGACTACTGCTTCCACCACTCCTGTTCAACACAGTATTAGAAGACCTAGTAAGAGCGCTGTGCTTTGGACCTGAGTGTCCCTTCAAAAGCCTCATGTACCTATGGACACTGCGACACTGTGTAGTGTTGGGAGGTGGAGCCTGGCTGGAAGCGGCAGGTGCTTGGGGGCTTGATGTGGAAGGTGAGCGCTGGTTTGCCCTTCCTCGGAGACATGGCTCTGTTCTGCCATGCCCTGAGGAACTCTCTCCAGCGCTGGCTCTACCATGTGGTTATAACGTTTTCCAGCCACCTGCCCATGAGTAGACTATGACCTTCTAAAACTGTGAGCTAAAATAAATCTTTCCTCCCTACGGCTATGGATGTAGGGTATTCTATCCCAACAACAAAAAAGAAAGATACAGAGAGATTAAAGAAAGTAAAGATTGGCCAGGTGGACAGAAACAGTAAAACTATCTGTTCACAGATGATATGATCTTCCAGGTAAAAATACACTGAAGAATCCACCAAAATGCTGCTTGAGGTGGTAGATTCAGCAAAATCACAACGTACAAAGCCCATACACAATAATCAGTTGCATTTCTATATAGGAACAAAAACTCAAAAAGGAAATCAAGAACAATTCCACTTACAATAGTACCAAAACTCAAGGGGTGGGAAATATGTCTACAAAAGAAATTTAAAAGACACAAAAAGTTGAAAGACATATGTGTCTATAGACTGGCAGATCTAATATTGTTGACAATACTATCCACAGTGACCTGCAGGTTCAACACAATCTACCATAACCTGAATGGTAGTTTTTACAGAAAAATTCTACTAAAATCCCTGTGAAATTTCAAGAGATCCCCCAAGAGTCAAAATGATTTTGAAAAAGGAATAGGAAGTTGGGGGGAGGGTTCTTACTAACTTCGATACTTACTTCAAAAACACAATAAGCAAAACAGTATTAACTGACAAAAGGGCAGGCATGGGGACCCATGGAACAGGACTGACAGCCCCGACGTTAGCGCTCGCGCAGGTGGTCAGCTTATTTTTGGCAAGGAAGCCAAGATTATTCAATAGAAAAAGACAATCTTGTTGTCAAAGAGGGCTTGGAAAATTGGACATCCAAATACAAAAGAAGATGTACCTCACCTGACATCAAATATAAAATTAACCCCAAAGTGATCAGAGACTAGAACTAGATCTAAAGCTAGAACACTGGCAGAAGAAAACACAGGTTAACTCTCACGATGTCGCATGTGGCAATAAATTTCTTTGATATGGCACCAAGAACATAGGCAACCAAAGATCAAAGAGATTGAGCTGGACTAGATCAAATATAAAACACCTGAGTGTCAATGGGTATCATCAAGAGCAGAGACACAGAGACTGGGAGAACATACTTACAGAAAACTAATACAGACTCTCTATCCAGAACAGACACAGAACCGTTAAGGACTCATTACCCAGAAGAAACACAGAACAGGGACTCAGCATCCAGAACAGACACAGAATTAATACAGAGTCACCATCCAGAATACACACAGACCCACCATAACATCTCAACAGAAAACAAAGCACCTGGTTCAGACGGAGACTTGGGGGAAAGACCTGAGTCAATATTTCCCCAGACAGTCTCCAAAAGGCACACAGACATGGGCAGTAGGCACATTAAAAGATGCTGAATATCACTAGTCATCAGGAAATGCACACCAAAACTCAGAGAAATGACTCCACGCCCTCTAGGGTGCTGCTACAGAAAACACAGCAGCCAGGCCCAGGCTAGCAATTTAAGAGAGACAGCAAGATTCTGTCTCAAAAATTAAAAAATAATAATAATAAAATTAAAATGGCTGGGGATATAGCTCAGTGCAAAGGCCCTGAGTTCAATTCCCAGTACCAAAAAAAAAAAAAAAAAAAAAAAAAAAAAAAAAAAAAAAAAAAAAAAAGCACCCAGGTAACAAACCCAGGGTTGGTCAGGACGGGAAAACCAGAACGTGAAGCGGGGCAGCCACTCGGGAGACAGTACATGGTCCCAATTTGCAACACAATCACCCTGTGACTGGCAAGTCTACTTCTCAATGTAAATCCAAAAGAATTAAAGCAGAGATTCAAGCAGATACCTGCACCTCTGGCATCATCCCCAACACCCAGAAGATGGAAGCAAAGGACACCCGTCAACAGGTGACGGGGTAAACAGAAGGCCACGCTGTACTTACAACAGAGTTGGTCGCTATAAAGGAGGAGTGGAATTCGGAAGCGCACTCCAACACGAGCCAACCTCTACAGCATCGAAGCGAGTGAAAGGAGCAAAACCCAAGAGGAAAACTTGTGTAGGATTCTAAGGAAACTCGAGAGACAAACACCAGAGAACCAGAGGAAGACTGCCCAGCCCGGCAGGAGGAAGGTGACGGAGGTAGGGGAGCTCTCTGCGGAATGCAGACAGGGCTGGCTCGGCGTGATGAACGCCGTGGAACGGACCAGTAGGACAGCGGCATCGCACCGTGACACGCTCGATGCCACTGCCCTGTGCCCGCCCTTTCGTGTTTAAAACAGTGTATTTTTTACTAATTAAAAAAAAATTTTTTGTCTTAGTTCCTCCCCCCAAGAGAAATGCAAAAAGCATACCAGATTGATTATGACTTGCTTTCCATAGATAATCAGTTGTGAATCAAAATGCCTTTGGAAACCATCCATCTAGAGGGAGAAAGCACAGAATTTACCATGTTACGTTACAAGAATGCTTACGATGTATCTTATGGTATTTAAGTGGCCTACTTCTACGCGTAAGAGAATGTGGCAAGGATGGAGACGACGCCCGCTCGGCGCCCTCCACACGAAGGGGTGAAGGACAGCTACCGTCCCACTGGGCGCCCAGTGCGACTTCACTGGAATATACTAAGTACTCTGACGAGCAGGACTGAGCAAACTTGCCAGTGTCTCTTCCCCACTCACGGCGTGCCGTCTATGCACAGGGGCTCACGTGTGCCCCAGAAGGGCCTCAAAGATACTGAACTCTGACCAGTGGTGAACAAAGGTAGGCAAGCTCCTGTGCAAACCAGCGAGCCACCCACCGAGTTTCTAGTTGCAGCCAGTGACAAAAGCACCAAGGGCACTCACGTGATTTGCTACTTTGTTGATCTGTGGCTGAGGTTTGTACTTGAGGTTTGGTCTCTGTGACCAGAAAACAGGTATCGATCCTCGCGTCTAAAAGAAAAGAGAGACGTGAAAAGAAACACACACGGGTTCATCTCCTCGACTTACTGACAGCAACATGGATCTGCGTGACCATGAGGGAGAAAGCTAACACGGCACACATGTGAGGGAACAGGCATCAAACCTATTCTCACAGCAAGATGCTCACAACGGAATTCCTCTCCTAGCCTCAGACATGCGGCCTGGCACAGCAGACGGTTCTGTACTTCTCCTGAATTCTAAGACAAATGACCTTATCCACAATAAAAATTAACAAGCCACCTCTCTTACATAATTTGGCAGAATAAAAAATTAGAAAATTGCTTTGTTTATACTCAAAAGAACACATTTTTGAGTATTCAAATACATTCAGGCAGTAACACTCTAGAGGAGGAAATGTTCTACCAGCCCCTGAGGCACGACTTCACAGAGGAGTGGCAGCAGGGAAGGCCAGCACTAGCACAGGCGGTCCCAGCGCCGCCTGGCACACAGCTCCACACCCTCCTCCCTCCTCTGCCCTCTCACCAGGGCAGTGTAGGACGAATGACCTTTTTTTGGGTGAACTTTCTTCATAATGTAGACAATGGTATTACTTGGGGGGGGGGGGGGTGGAAAGGGAAAGGGAAGGATTTGTAACTTTGCCGTAATACATATGTGCACAAAATACTCAAGATCACTGCAAACTTTATGTCTTGCACTTATACATATCAATAAAATGGGGGGGGGAGGGGGGCATGGGAAGAACAGACAGAAGGACACAGACGACAGACAATCCTGTGAAGAAGGAAGGGCCCGGGCTCGGGCGGGCCCCCAACATCTGTGTGACGCACCTGTACAAACGAAGTCTTGCTCCCGTTGTAGTGCACAATTTGCTCTGTTTCTACAAAGTTAGCTGCGTGGCCTTCAGAATCAATTCCTACATGGAAATCAATAGGTAAACACTTACGTAAGAATTAGCCCCGCTCAGGACACAAGGAGCTCGGAAAAGGCCGAAATGCCTGGGCTAACGGCGCGGCGCGACGGTGCGGCGGCGCTCTCCAACGTTACTACCTTCAGGAGAAGCTAGCTTGCTCCCACGCGTAATTCCCAGCAGGGAAGGGCACACGGGTATTTTAAAAAGAGAAGGAAGGAGAGAAGGAGCACTAGGTCTATCGTCACAAGGCTTCAGAGACATATTAACTTAGAAAAAAGAAACCAAGGCGCAAGAAAACACACATGGAACGTAAGCACTGTCTACACAGAAGGAAAGGCCACCGCATTCCCACCTTAACTCCAACATGACCCATAGGACAAACGCACGTGACGAGCTGATCAGAAGTTCGGAAACCAGCACACAGTGTCAGAAAGGGGAAAACGTTGTAAGTTTGCATATTGATTTCCAAGATACGCAAGCATATTAGTTAATTAATCATGAACATTTTGACCGAAGAAACCCTACCTACAGAGCAGCCACCTCTAATGTGGTTCTGTCATGGTGGCCTGGTCCTTCATTCAAATCCTCCCTCCTCTGCCAGGTCACCCACTATGACGGATTAACCAAATAAGCTCCATCATATCCTGGCCCAACCTTCAGTGATTTGTTTAATAGGATCTTATTCTGATATACCCCAGTTTTTAAAAAAATGTTGGAGGGGCTGGAGGAATGGGTAAGCAGTTAAGGCACTTGCCTAGCAAGCGCTAAGTACCGGAGTTCGATTCCCCAGCACCACATAAGCCGGCATGGGGGTACACAAGTATAATCCCAGCACTAGGGAGGCTGAGGCAGGAGGATTGCTATGAGTCCAAGGCCAGCCTGGGCTCCATAGTGAGTTCGGGACCAGCCTGGGTTATAGAAGGAGACCCTGTCTCAAAAAAAAAAAAAAGTTGGAGATGCTCCTTCACAAAGTGATGGTGGCTTGCAATTCAGATTTTAAAAGCTTAGTTATGCAAATAAGCACACTGCTAGCACAAAGCCTACAGAGTCAATCCTCACGGTGTAGACTTTTACAAAGCTGAAGGCACAAAGTCAACTAACTTCATCTGTGCAACAAAATCCAAAGCAGCGGGAGAAAGTACTCTGTCAGATAAATTCTGATTCCTGAGAACTACACTGGGTTGGACTGCTGCTCAGGTGCCAGGACACAGCTGCCCTTGGAGTCGTCACAACGCGGCCAAAGCCAGGCCTGGTGTCACAGTCCTTTAATTCCAGCGCTCTAGGAAGGCATGGCAGGAAGACTGCAAGTTTAGGCTCAGCCTGCGCCACTTCACAACTCAGCAACACCCTGTCTCAAGCAGACGATTAAAAGGGGCGGGGGACGTCGTTCAGGGCAAAGACCCTGGGTCCAATCTACAATACCAAGTGAAACAAGACCATCAGTTGCAATCTGGCTCTGGAGTGTGCCCCAAAAGCCTCAGGTGCCTACCGACACTGACAGTCCTGGGAGAAGGGCCCTGGCTGGAAGGGCAGATGCTGAGGGCCCAACCCGGGGGCCGGGGGTCGCCGCTTCCGCCCTTCCCCCACAGCCTGCCTTCTGCTCTGCCATGCCGTGAGGACCTCTGTCTCGGGCTTCAGCCCCCATGTGATCGGCCATTTCCAGCTGCCAGCCACGGAGAGACTTAGACCTTCTGAAGCTGTGAGCTAAAGCAAAATCCTCCCTCTCTAAAGCTGTGGGTGTTGGGTATTCTATCCCAGCAAGGGGAAAGTAACCAGAACAAATCAAAACCAAAACACTGGGACCTCCAGGCACCATGGGGCCGAGTAACAGAACTGCTCAATGTCTCCTCACAGACTCACTCAAAAAGTTGAGATATAGTTAAAAACTGCCTGCTCAACTTAGCTAGGAGAGAGAGCTGAGCCCCAGGAACTGAAAGGAGGCCATGGAAGGTTGGAGACTCCATAGACGCATCAGGACATGAAGGAAACAACCCCGGGAGGCGCTCCAAGCTGGCTGGGAAGGACCCTGAGCGTCAGCACCAGCAGACCAAGGTAGAGCCACAGCCGAGAGCCTCAGAGTGAGGGAAGCACAGATCCAGGGGGCGTGGGAAGGTACAGCAGCCGACAGCCCCACCCTCCAGAAACAAGACCGCGGGCAGCACAAACCATGATTACGCTGCGAGTGAAAAGGCCTCCAGGAACCTCGACCAGCTCAGGAGGAGCAGTGCAGCAGCCACAGCAGGCAGTGGCCTAGGCAGGAGCCATTCTGAAAAAAGCCCACGTCTGAAATGTCGAGAGTAAAGATGCCACAGACAGGACTACAGCAGGGATTTGGGGGAGACTCTTAAACAGTGCCTAGGAAGAAACTGGCACAAGAGACAGTTGCAGAGAGAGAAGGGAAAGGCCATCAGCCTCCTAAACAGTTCAGATGGCAGTGGGAGCACCTCAGAGGGCAAAGAGGCCTGGCCTTGGAGGAGGGAGGCCAGGACAGTTATGACAGCTTTGCTGAGGGGGCTGGGTATGAACAAGACACCTCGGCGGCCATCGGACTGCTAGGTCCCCCTTCATTGCCTACTCACAGCACAGGACTCAGAGGACTTGCAGCTCCCCAACACCCTCACACACGTTCACAAAAACCTCTTAAGTGGGTCATTAAAGAGAAGCCCCTCAGCAACAGAGCCACAAGGCGACGCAGGAACAGGACACACAGAAACGCCTGAGACCCAAGAGGTCACGTCACAGGCCCTGAAACAGAGAGACTCACAGCAAAGAAGTAAACACTGAGCAGAGCAGCAGGCTTCTGCAAACAGTCAGTCAAACAAGATGTTCTTAAAGAAACGCAAGTAACGATCGCAGGCTTAAAAGAGCAATTTACTAAACAAGTAATGGCCCTAATGGATACAAAGCTCACTGAGCATACGGAAGACACAAATAAAAGCAAGAAAGCAACCGAACAGACACCACCTGCCATGGGATCACAGAAGGTACAGCCGAGGCACCTGCCTACCTCAACCAGGCAGGGTGAAGACGCCTAGCCAGCCTATGAGACAGCAATGACGAGCACAGCGCACACGCGGCGTGCCCCCCCCCCGCCCCTGCTCTCGTCCCGGTCCGGCAGGCGGGCTCACCTCTCACGTAGTAGCGCACACCGGCTCTGAAGCAGCTCCTCCTGGAGATGAGCACCCAGTCGAAGCACTTCCCGTTCACACAGCACGAGTGCATGTTAATAACTCAGCTACGCTAAGGAAATGCGACACATGCAAATGTGGTGCTATTTCTAGATTCAAGAGGAGACTGTTTCTCCCTGTAAGAACAAACTGTCTTTCAAAGAAAGAGGACAGAAAATACACAGAGCTTTATACTTCTTCACGACTATTCCTAAGCCTTTAGTCCTGTGATCTTCAACTGTGATGCTGTCAGGTCAGCGTCCCCACAGGGACACATGGATAGGACATTTAAGTACATCACCATGGCGCTTCAACGTAAACACGATCCACTTCCTGAAAGTGAAGAATTAAGTATTCACAACATTCCATCCTCTGAATAAAAAGCGCACATGTAAAATAGATTAACTTAAGGAAAAAGAGATCAGAGAATACACTACTACCGTTAAAGAAGTCGCTATACCATGGGTATAATTACATATATAAATAATCCATCACAGTTGAAAGACACAGGGAGGTTCATAGAGCAGACTGAATTAAAGAAGATAGTCTATAAACAAAAACGTTAACTCTAGCCAGGTGTGGTGTACACGCCTATAATCCGAACACTTCGGAACTGAAGCAGGAGGACTGCCTTGAGTTTGAGGCCACCTACATAGTGAGCTCAAGACCAGCCTGGACCACAGAGTAAGACCACACCTCAAAGTAAATACATAAATACATCAATACATGCCCTTACTGTCCTCCCTTCCCCATCCATTTGCCCCCTGGGGTTTGTCCTTTGATGACTTTCTCTATGCAACACTTTTTCTTGCTATATTTTACTTGTCCATATAAAGAATAAATAACTAAAAAACTCCCACCCAGCTTCAGAGCAGCACCAGCCCCAGCCACGGCCTTCCGTTCCAACAGGGCTCACAGGCTTGTGAGATCTGGTCTCCCCTCTCATTACTTTCAACACAAGCAACAACCTGCTTGTGAGTTTTGCAAAAATGACTCCACGGCCATTATAACCGTCAAGCCCTGTTTTTCCTCCTTTGAAGTTCCCAAGATGCATCTTTACTTTGCAAGAAGTCCCTTTTCTAAGGGCCACACCCAAAAGACTGAATCCTCCAGCCACTGCAACTCGTGCACTTACTTATGCTGTACCACTTTGCTGTGAACCCCGGCAAACGCCTCGTGGTACGAATGTGTGTGCAGCCCACGGGAGGGAGACACAGAGGACGCCCACGACTCTCAGAACGGCAGCACCAGCCGACACCAGCACAGCAACGGCACATCCTTCTCCACGACCTGGTGTTGTGACACTTAGAAGCAACTCCTTCTCAAGCTCCCTCCTCACTCTCCTCTGAAACTCGCAGCACCAGAAGAGTCCACGACAGTTTTTTGCTTTGACACAGGGTCT
Organism: Ctenodactylus gundi; assembly: GCA_004027205.1. Taxonomy (NCBI): domain Eukaryota; kingdom Metazoa; phylum Chordata; class Mammalia; order Rodentia; family Ctenodactylidae; genus Ctenodactylus; species Ctenodactylus gundi. The sequence continues at coordinate 118,779 of PVKB01004239.1, read as the reverse complement.
CATTCTGCAGTCCAGGCTGGTCCTGAACTCACTCTGTAGCTTGGGGTTGCCTCCAACTCATGGCAATCCTCCACCTCAGCCTCCTGAGGGTGCGAGTAAAGGCGTATGCCACCACACGCTGGCTTATGTGGTGTTGGGGAATTGAACTCAGGCCCTTAGGCTTGCTGGGCAATCGCTCTACCTGCTGAGCCATTCATTCCTCCGGCCCCAAGGCGGTATTTACCAGGTCACTGGGAGGACGGAGAGAGGAGCTGCCACAGACAGCTCCGTCAGTCTGACTCGATGCTTTTTGGATCATCTTTCTGATGGTGAGAGAGAGAGAGAGAGAGAGAGAGAGAGAGAGACACACACACACACACACACACACACACGCGACTCTCTGCTCCTCCCACCTACAGAACTCAGAAAGACACCTGAGGAGAACACGAACACCGAATCCTGTCCCAGCGAGACACTTCAAGGAGCACTGACGGTTGAGGCCCGGCCTCCCACGGAGCTGCATCCCAGCCCTTATGGTTTATTTTCAGAGTATCGCTCAGTCACTGAGTCACCCAAGCTAGGCTTAAACGCATGATCCTCCTGCCTCAGCTTCCCAGAGTGCTGGGATGACCAGGAATAAGCTCCTGTTGTCTAAGTCACTATTCAAAATAACGTCATACAAAGGCAAAATGCAGCACAGATACTTTCTGTCTCTAAGCGTCAACAAAGTTTAGTTTGACAAGTTCATTCCTTTAATAAAAATAAATGACTGCTTACAATCAATATGCTAATAAGTGTTCCATCAATGAGCTTGGTTTTCTTAGAAACAACAATTTCTACTAAACCCAAAATGTCTGCATCACTGCATATTTAAGACTCTAAATCTGCCTTATAATATGATTTAAATAAAGACTGTTAGAAAACAAAGCAAAGTAACACGTAAGGATACAGCCGTGTACCACGGGAAGGGCAAACCGATGGACCTGAAAAAGAACACGGGACAGAGTCAGCAAAAGGCACGACCCCTGGGGAGGCCGCCGCCGGCGGGACCAGCTGATGAGCTCACAAGAAGCCCCTCGCTGTACACAAGGACTCCCCGTGCCACATCAAGCACACAGTACAATAATTTGGGCTGGAACAGATTTTGGAACACTACCAAGACTTCTGGAAAAAGGTATTTCATTCTAACTGCAGCTCAAATTACTCTTCCCAAAACAGCACAGCAGGTGACGGTACGTATGCCAGGTGTGGCATTACCTGCTGATACCCCAGCTACCTGGGAGATGTGGGCAGGAGGATCTCAAGTTCAGGGCCAGCCTGGTAATTCAGCGAGACTGTCTCAAAATTTAAAAACAGCAGACTGGGGACGAAGCTCAGCATGCTCAGGGTCCAATCCCCAATACGGAATTAAAAAATTTAAAAAAGTTTTTACACAATTCTATTCCCTAGGGTTTCCTTTTTTATACCTCATCTGTATAACGAGCCGAGGACAGTCTGGGGGCATCCGGCTCGCTGAGCTGAGCTACGCACACAGGACCCTCCACTTCCCACAGGGCTATTATAATCTGGGTTTGGTTGGCTGGGTGGTTGGTTGGGGTTTTGGGGGGGGTTTTTGTTTGTTTGAGACAGGGTCTCGCTCCGTAGCCCACACTGGTCCTGAGCTCACTATGCAGCCGAGGCTGGCCCTGAGCTCACAGCAGTCCTCCCGCCTCTGCCTCCGCCTCCCGAGGCAGTGCCCCCACGCCACACTCCAGTCTGGGTCTTAACTGAGGGCTGGGTGGCAGTCTGCAGCACTGAAGTGAGCCGGGGCCAGTGTTAAGGGGCGTGAGGACGACAGCAGGCTCTCTCACTGCCCCGTCCGCCATGAGGTGAGTCTCTCTGCTTACCACAAGCTCCCCTCTATCACACTCTGTGTTGCCCAGGGCCCCGTGTCCTTGGGTCCTGGCAGAGGGACTGAAACCTCTGAAACTGGGAGCCACAATAGCCCTTTCATCCTGACACACTGTTTCTCTCTGCTATTCAGGCCCAGTGACAGGAGATCACAATGGGGCAACAGGGCTCGTCAGGCCCGAGATGGGAAGGGAGGCATGCCCCACGTGCGCAAGGCACCCTGACGTCAGGACTGCTCCACGGACGCCCAGAGCAGGTGACCCTCTCACCACAGGCACTCAAGTGACGCGCGGACAGCCCCACCGGCGGGGCGCCGGAAGCCTTACCTCTGGCTGCGCAGACAGCTCTCGGAGAAGGTGGCCATTCCACACAAACCGTGGATCTGCCTGAGGGAAGGAGTTTAAGTTAACAAAGTGCCTCCTGCCCCGTGGAGAGTCTCCGGGGAGAGCGCCGTCCCACTGACGTCACTGTCTGGCGGCCGGGCGCAGGTTTCGTCCACATACTGACTCCCGCTAGACAGTGTCCCCAGCCGAACTGCCCCCTACCACTCCTCCTGTCCCTGCCTTTCCACACAGGTCCCAGGGATTCTCTCCCCTACGCCGAACCAGTCATTACGTACGCGTCTCCTGCTGCATTATACTGTCCTTTCTTCCCATGCCTATGCCCTGGCCCGCTCCTCACCCAGGCCTCCAGGTAAGGATGGGCCTCCCTCCTGTGCCAGATCCCCCAAGTTCTAGGTGTGGATGGGTCTCCTCCCCAGCCTCTGCCAGGAGCGCTCTCTGTTCCTCGCTCTGGTCTGTCCCCTACAGGCAAATTCCAGTCTGGCCAGGCCTGGGCACCGGCAAGCCCACCCGCCTCTCTGACTTCCAACTACAGACACAGAGCACGTCCCGTGGCCTGCGCCTGATCTGGCAGATTCACGGGGTATGGAGCACCTGGCCGGGGCTACTCCCCTCCCCCAGGTCAGAGGGAATGGCCTCTGCACTTGCCACAACCAGCTCCGTCTGGCGCCTGGGGATCTGAGTGCTCCTGCTACTGTGTGCCTGGCCACGCCTGCTATTCGTTATTACACAATGCTGTAATTACGCCCTTTACATGGTTTTAAGTCAGTGGAACACGCCACGTCTATGAAGTGGAGCGGCTTAGATTAGAAACCGACAGCTAAGAGCAAACTGCTGACACAGCACTGCGGGGTCAGGAGCAGGTGTGGCGGCCGAGCGAGACCCAAGGACACAGGCCACTCGCTGTCCGTCAGTCTCTCAGAGACACAGACGTGACTGACACAGGAAAGGCAACTGGGACTCGAGTCAAAACCCAAGACAGGCTTATAATTTTATGGAAAGTAACAAGCAAGGCTGGTGGCACAGGCCGATAATCCCAGCACTCTGGAAGGCTGCGGCGGGGGGATGGCAAGTTCAAGCCCAGCCTGGGCAACTTCATCAACTTAGTGAGACCTGTCTGAAAATCAAGACTAAAAGTGGGGCTGGGAATGCAGCTCGGTGTGCAGACCCTGGGCTCAACCCACATCAACACAAATAAACAACTGACATAAAACTTTAAAATAACATATTCAAGATTTGATATATATGCCTCACTTTTCACTTATGATTATAACTTCAAGTCACTTTGCTGAATGGCTGACAAAACATTCCCATCTCATCCCATCCCAACTAAAACATCAATTTAAATTAAAACTACTATTTAATGTTGTAAATTAACATTTCATTGGTCAAAAATGGTAGATGGCAATTTTATATGGTGCAATCTAATGGGTGACAGAAAGCTTTTAAAAATCTGTCTATCCCCTAAATACATCTAGGACTATTAACTAAAAATCAAGACAGCAAATGTCCAGGTTCCTAAATAACAGACACTTCTGGCTGAGGCCATATGATGCCTAATTTTAAATATATACTCATCAATCCATAGCTGGCAAAATGCTAGTAATTAGTAAAATGTGAGTAAATAATTTATGAAAGTTAAAAAATTAAGAAATAACTAAGTATGCCATTATATCTACTGCTTTAAGTGTAATATACTTAGGTGATATAGATTTAAGTTCATTTAATGTAGCAATTCAATATAGACAAGTTTGTTTATTGTAGTAATTCACTTATTCAGTCTTTGACGTAAGTTTACTCTGAGAAAACTGACTGATGTAATGATATGCTAAACATCTTTTGAATGTACAAACATTTACCTTCCAGTACTCAGCTAAGGCATCTGAAATTTAACTTCCCACTTTTTCTTTCTCACATGTTCTAGCATTATGAATTACATTGTTATTTTTCTTTTCTCATGTGGACTGGTGGGTGAGGCCAAGTTAAATAATCTCAACAAAGAGATAGTAAGATAGGGAAAAAAGAAACTTTTGGCAAATGTCCCAATAAAGGGCTCTGCTGGACTCAGAGAAGAGACATCAAGATTTGGCCATTGCAGCCCATTCTAGGGAAGCTGAGCTAAAGAGTGGTGATATGAATGAAATGAGTCAGATGCAGAAGATTAAGTATGTTAAATATTGCACAGTCTCTCTGATTTGGGAAACCCAGAATACAGGCATTCTATAGAACCACATGGTGTGACAGTGGGAGTTAGGGGGTGGGGACGATATGGTAGGGTCAAAAATGGGAAGGGATTGTAATGTTCACGTGATATATATGTGCACAAAATACTCAATTTCATTGTAAGCATTATGTATCACTTATATATTAATAAAAATGGTGGAAAAAATAAAATACTCATCTTAAAAACAAAAAGGGAAGCAAAAATGAACAAAATACAGTATGTAAATACACCAATTTCTCAAATTGTTACTATTATATATAGAAAATGCTAATGAAAGAAAAAAGCAAAAGAGAAAAATACTTTAAAGGATATATTTCAAGCTACTAAATCAATAAATTGCCACTTTGCTAGTTCAAAAACATAAATAACACCACTGCGAAAGTCAGCTGCTAGAAAACTGATTTTGTTTTGTTTTTGTTTTGGATACAGGGTCTCTCACTATGTAGTCCAGGCTAGTCTTGAACTCACAGGTAGTCCAGGCTAGCCTGGAACTCATAATAACCCTCCTGCCTCAGTCTCCCAAGTATTGAGATTACAGGTGTGTGTTACCACACCCAGCTCACAGAAAACTGATTTTTACAAGGCCATCATGTCAATAGCAATACAGAACCTCAAGAATTAATAAATCATAAACGAACGCAATGCTAGTGTGAAGATTTGACATCTGGGATTATTAGCCTGGTGATATTTGTGCAAAAATAGTAATTCTGAAAGGTTCTCCTCTAAATAGCAACATGTGTGTTTAGGCCATGTTTCTGAGTATCTATACTAATGGTTCTCAATCTTGGCCATGTGTGTGTACAGATTCCAGGGCCCCTACCTGACACTGTGATGTGCATTTGAATATAAAATTCTAGCTACGATGGAAGCTGAGTCAGGAGACTCACAAGTGCAAGGTCGGCTTGGGCAACTTAGTGAGACTCTGTTTCAAAATAAAAAGGGCCAGGGATGTAGCTCTGCACTAGAGCGCTCATCTAGATGCCCTGGGTTTCAGCCCCAGCACTGTAACTCAACAAGGACCATGATGTGTTTCAACCTCTTCCCTGACAGGATCCTAATATAGGCCAGGAGTACAAAAAAATCAAAATTAGGGGCGGGGTTGGCGGCTCAGCATGGAGTCCTGGGGCTCAATTCCCAACATGGAGAGAAACATGAAAAAATCAGTACAAATAAATCTTTACGGATGACAGACAGGAGAAAGAAACAAAAAAAACAACTTAAAATAAGCAACTAGGACGACACTCACCCTCTCCAAGAGACCCATCTCCTGGAACTCCGGGCTGGTGTTGGACAGCCGCTGCAGCGTATGCGTCAGGTCATACGTGGTCGAGAAGTAAAACCCATCCACACTCAAGACGTTGTTTAGCATTGCTAGGAACGTTTTGTTATCTTGTAACTGTAAACAAGGGAGGAATTAGCATCTGGTAGCGTGGAAAAAATAAAACCACGTAAGACCAACCCCACTAAACAGCACTGGCCAGACAAGGGACATGCACCATTTTCTCAGGACCAGGGACAGCTCCTCACACCCAGAACTGCTCCAGCGTCTAGCAGGCTGGGATCCTAGGACTCCACTAAGGAGGAATCTCTCCTTTGGTTTGGTACCCACCCCACTTTGACTCTAAGACACAGAGCTGCTCCCACAGACAGCACGTTCTCTCCCACGCTTCAGAGTCCAGACAGTTTCTCTTCGGTCCTCACTATAGCCCTGCATAGCTGGCAAGGGGTGGGGGCCGGTGACACACAGAGTAAATAAGAGGAGGTGGTAGCGCCATGCTCAGAACGCTCCTGCTCAGGGTCTGACGTGCAGCAACGGGGGCTCAGACAGATACAAGGTATAAACAAAGCACAGCGCCAACCAGCCTGCCCACCCCACCTTCCTTATTTCTTTAAAACAGCAGAGGCCTCGTGGAGAACGAACACACAGGTATATACTGCTGGACATACACAGCAAAAAAAAAAAAAAAAAAAAAAAGCTTAAAGTATAAAGTTTTACTCAGGAAGATACCTGCTATGATTTTATTTTATTTTATAAAATATTTGTCATAAGTAAGCTACATGTTTTGGAAAAATAAGCTTTCTTTTAGAAACAAACTGTAATCTTAGGTATAAAAATGTAATTCACAATCTTTAAAAAGCTAACGCTATAAATAAAATTAGAAGACAATCACTTTCAGTAGATGTAAATCTCTAAACAAAAAGTTAAATTTTAAAAAGTTTCAAAAACCACAAGAGGGCAACATCATCTGTGCAAGTCACGCACACGCCATGGACACAGGTCCTGTGTGACAGGGTCAGGCGGTCCCCAACCCCACTGTGGCCTGGGATGGGGCTATAATGTGACCATGCCATCCCAATCGTATTATCTGCATTAGTCAATCAATATACCACTGGGAAAACCACGACTGCTCCGTAACTTATACACTCTTTGTCAAAATATTAAAATCCTTCACTGTAAGTTATAACTGTACAGGGAAATGAAGGAACAGTACAACTATTATTTTCTTAACATATGGCCAGGGACTGGAAACTTCAGAATTAACAACACTTTTGTCTTTTTAAAAAGGACACCCTCACCACGCAACAGAAGCAGACATGTCCTGCAGCCCAGGGGCCCATCGGTCCTTCTCTGTCCTGGATGCGCTTTCCACATCATGAAACACTGAGGGTGCCTTTCACCCGAGTCATCGCCTCCCCTTCTTCCTCTTTACCCTCGCCCCTCCACCATGACCTCTGGGTATACAGGCCCCCTCCCCAGTGTCAGCCCCACCCCAACCCCACACATCTGTTTAACTGTCTCACTTCCAGAGGGGTCTTTCTTTCCATTCTGCCACAACGATCCTTCAATTAGCATTCTGTGCCAACTACAATTCAAACCAAGCTGCGGGTGCACTGGTGCTAGCCAACTGAGATTTGTGCGTACGGGAGTCAGGCAAAGAGAAGACTGCCTGAAAACACAAACACATATGCTATGTGTGCACCACACACACACTTACGGTCACATGGAGTTAAAGTGAAGAGACCGTTTTGCGGGAGGAGAAGAGGAATGAACCAAGCAGAGCCTTCAGAAGACCCGTACTCTGCCCCTCAGAGATCGAGGCCACATGGGGCAGGAAAATAAACCATGTGCCCCTTCTGCCCACACCCTCCACTTGGCCTTTCCTCTCCATTATAAACTTTGTAATTTAAAGTTTTCATTATTCAAGAAAAAGCCAGTAAAATATACAAGCAACGTTCGTGAGCACATTCAGGCGAGGTGAAGAGGCAGACAGGGCACCGGGAGCCCAGCACACACCGCAGGCTGCAAGCCCTGCCCCGGCTCCCTCTTCGGCTTTTGCAACAAGAGCTTCCAGTTCTTACCTGAATATCAGTTAAGTGCAACATTGTCTTCTTGTAAGAAAGAACGTCAAAATCTGTCGCTTTCCAGATTACATGATTGAAAAATTCACCTATTTTTGTCTTTTTGGTAATGACGATAAGATAATTACCTGAAAAAACCATAGTGAAACACATTTACATATATAAACCCAAAAGCGGGGCTGGGGATGTGGCAAAGGGGTAGATGCTGGGCTCAGCATGCACAACCCATGGGGTAGATCCCCAGAATTACAAACCACCAAAACCACCAAATACCAGAAAAGTAGCACCAGGTTCTTCTCAGGTACAAAGACTAGCATATCATTCAGAAAAATTCCTACCAACAGGTTAAATTCTTTTCTCAACAGCAAAAACTCGCCTAGCTAGTCAGCTGGTCAGAACAAGAAACTATTGCTTTCTCCTGTCCCCTGCCAGGCACACAGACCTCTGTGGATCACTTCCCCACGCAGCCTGCAGCGACACAGGTCACAGCAGGACAGCACGCTGGGCTGGCTCCACTAACTGTCCTGCAGTGTTACAAGGAAAGGAGGTCACCAACCAAGGAGGCATTGAAGCCCCGTGCACCCTGGACCAATCCGCACCAGGCCACCTTCTCCCCCGACAAATAATAACATACAGTAATACGCAAAACTCCCTTTTGACTGTACTGATATTTTTCCTTTTCTTTTTTTTCCAGTGGTGACAGGGATCAAACCCGGGGCCTCACACATCCTAGGCAAAAAGCATGTTACCACCAAGCTAAACCTTCAGACAGACAGACACAGACAGACAGACAGACACAGACACAAACACAAACACAAACACAAACACACTCTCTCTCTCTCTCTCTCTTCTTTTGAGACAGGGTCTCGCTCTATACTCCAGGCTGGTCCTGAACTCATTATGTAGCCCAGGCTGATCCTGAACTCACTACGTAGCCTAGGCTGGCCTTGAACTCAAAGCGATTCTCCTGTCTCAGCCTCCCGAGTGCTGGGATTACAGGCGTGCACCACCTCACCCAGCTTATGCGGCCCTGGGAAGTGGAACGCAGGGCCTTGAGGTGGGCGCCAAGCCCGCGCCCTACCCTCTGTGCTGCCCCTCCAGCCCCAGCACACTGATTCCTACGGTCTGTTCTACAGCTGCTCACAAGTCCCCTTCCTAGAAAGTTTTTCCTCCTAGACCTTGTCACCGACACTGCATGGATGAACTGTGGGGGTATTCGCCTCGAAAAGACACTGAACTGTGGGGAGGCAGGCACTCGCATCTTTTGTAATCCAAGCATCTGCCACACTGTGTGAATCAACAGACCTTTAAAACACTTCAATAAAATGAAATCAGCGTGCTTGCCTAGCAAGAGCAAGGCCCTGGGTTCGATCCCCAGCACCACATAAACTGGGCACGAGGGTGCACATCTGTAATCCCAGCACTTCAAAGGATGAGGCAGGAGGACTCCTGGGACTTCATGTCCAGCCTGGACTAAACAGTGAGCTCAGGACCAGCCCAGACTATGGAGCAAGACCCTGTTTCAGATTATTTAATTGGTGGCTAGAGGAATGGCTCCGTGGTTAGAGCGTTTGCCCAGCAAGCACTAAGTACCCAAGTTCAATTCCCCAGCACCACATAAGCCAGGTGTGGTGGCACATGCCTATAATTCCAGCACTTGGGAGGCCGAAACAAGAGGACTGCCGTGAGTCCAGGGCTAGCCTTGGCTCCATTGGGAGTTCAGGACCAGCCTGGGCTGTTACAGAGGGAGACCCTGCCTCAAAAAAAAAAAAAAAAAAAAATTAGTTAATTGAAATGAAATGAAATTTAAGTGAACAAAGACCACCTTCCTAATAACTCAGAAATAAGCACCATTCTTAAGCATGTGCTATACGCTAGGGTAGCATAGGATTAAAAATATAGACTAGCCCTATCTTTACCTATCCGGGCATGGTGGCACACGTCATCCCTGTTACTCAGAAGGCTGAGGCAGGAGGATCACAAAATCAAGCCCAGCCTAAGCAATGTAGGGAGATGCTGTTTCAATTTTAAAAATGAGTCTATGGCTATACCACCCTGAATGTACCCAATCTCATCAAAATAAAAAACGAAAAAAGAGCCGGCATGTAGTTCAGTGCAAAGGCCCTGGGTTCAATCCCTGGGACCACAAACTACAAAAAATTCAGAATTCGTGAAAATTTTCTAGCTAACTATAGACTTCAACTTAGTTGAAGTCAAAACATAAAACTTTGCTTTTAAATGAGAACTTCAGGCTCGTAAATTTCCCATTCAGGAAGTATTATTTTTAGAAACTACAATGAGAAACAGCTCAGCTGGATGTTTAGTGGCTCACATGTGACAGAAAGCGCACGCAGCTGCCACCCTCTGACAGTGCCACCGACCACCCTCCACCCTGCAGCCTAACTCCTCTTACCTGCTACCAGATGGATTGTGCCCAGTACACCGAATATTGGTCTTGTGACAGCTGATGGTGGGACATCTTTCTTGCCTTTAAAAAAAAAAAAAGAAAGTAAATATCAGATAGAAATTTTGAAAGCTCACTAATAGAAACAGAAATTTAGATGGCTTCCAAGTTACTCCAACCAAAGCAATTTGCATGATTTCTTCTAAGACAGTAACATGCTTCATCAATGCCAGACCACCATTTCACAGAACACAGAATAAAGATACCCAGGTGGCACAGAATGGCCTCTAACAGTCTAGAATATGGGTCAAAAATAAGAGGCTTAATTCCCCAACAGGTAATTGTGGGTTGTTTCTACTGTCAACTTTCAACCAAATTTTTTGACCTATTGCCAGAAACTAAGTATCTCTTTGAGAAAATTACAGAATAAATGAAGTGGAAGACTGAGACAAGAATTTTATTACAATGTGCAACTAACAGATTCATAGAAGGACTTGCCCACCTAATGCAGGAACAGGGAAGCAGGGCACAGAGCCAGGGAGGAAGCCTCCATGTCCAGCATGATGCCCACAGGTGTACAGCAGCCCTGACCTGGGCTTAGCAACGACACCCTTGTTAATCCAAGTGTCTCACTGCACAGGACTCATTCTCCAATTCTTAAATGGTCAGCTGATTCAGTTTACAAAGCACTCACGGCACAACTCTCGTTTAGGACATACTGCCCGGAAGAGGAGGAGGAAAGCCCACTCCCTCCACTGGCGCACTCAGAGCACCACGGGCACAGCAGGAGGAGACCGGCCCAGTCAAGCGCGCAGCCCCAGCTTAAGCCACCACGCCTCTCACGTGTGCCACCAGAAAACTCTTTGTTTAATTACAGGTTGTTATGAACTGGAAGCCCATTTAAGAAAGGAACTGACATAATTCAAGACCAAGTTCTTAAGTGTAATCCAACAGTAACTCTGTTATTCTGAATAAAGTAATTTGGAAAAAGGTCTAAGATTCATTTGTGTTTCTCAAACTAATTCAACTTATTTTGTTATACAATTTATTCCATAAATCTAACAGGAGAACTAGAATGATTATGCCAGGAATAACTCTGAGAAAACTGAATGCACAGAGGTCACCAAGGGACTCCTTTTTTTTTGAGTCAAGGTCTAGCTCTATAGTCCAGGCTGTTCCTAAACTCACTGTAGCCCAGGCTGACCTGGAACTTGTGATGATCGTCCTGCCTCAGCCTTCCATGTAATGGGATTACAGGTGGGTGCCACCACACCCGGCTTATGTGGTGCTGGGGAACTGAACTCAGGGCCTGTGTTTGCTAGGCAAGCGCTCTAATCTGAGCTACACCCACATCCTGCTTGGTGAATTTAGGGTGCCACTGAGAGGGCAGCAAACTGTGCTCACTGAAGTGTAGCAGCAAATGTGCTCCAGGGGAAACCAGGAACTGGCGGGGAGGGTGAGCCGCCCTCCTCCCACTGCTTCTGGGGCAAGCGTCTGATCAAGTATCCCAGCGACCACACGATGTCATCACCAGTATATCCAACTGCTTGTGACCTTCCACTTTTCAGCCTACTCACGAGTCTATATTTTCTACCTATAAACAAGATGTCCCAAAAGGTCAAAAAAAAAGAGCAGGAAGTATGCCCATATTAATGAAGTTCCTGTGAATGATAGTTCATAGCATTATGGTATACACAAGTAATTCTTAAAGAAGTGGGGCAGTTACACTTTGGAAGAGCACTAACACTGGTTAAATCCAACTGTCTATGAAGAGAGCAGCCGTGAAGCCACGGACAAACAGGAAATACCAAGTATGACACTGGAACAGAGCTTGAATTCCACCTCGTCAACGGGAAACGACACTCGGTACTTATGAAAGCCATGGGACAGCCCAAGAAAGGGTGATTTCACAGTCACGCTGTTCATTCACTTCACTGACTTGCTGGAATTGCTTCTGCATTTGCCTACTCAGAGGACACTTACAGCACAGCTTCTCTGTGGTTATTAAAATTGTGTATTTTAAGGAAAGAAGCAAATAAAGTGTAACTGTGATTAGAGCAACTGCCTAGGAAGACTGAGGGCCCAGGTTCAATCCCTAGCACGACATAACAGCCAGGCGTGGTGGTGCGTGCCTGCAATCCCAGCACTCAACAGACTGGAGCAGGACTGCCATGAGTTCGAGGCCAGCCTGGGCCACACAGTGATTTCACAACCAGCCTGCAATACACAGCGAGACCTTGTCTCGAAACAAACAAACAAATGAACAAACACAAACAAAAAGAAGCAAATACAGAACTCGGGAAGTTAATGGAAATTAAGCCAACAAAATAGGAAATTCTAATGTGATATCAATATCAATCAATTTATCACCTCAATTACTTTACCTTTATCTATTCAGAAACTAGTATTGTACACAACTAAAAATAAAAATCACTTTGCATTCCAAATAAGCAAAACCAAAACACAACGTCATGGGCAGGTGACACAAAGGAACATCACTTGCTTCAAGCACTTACAAATTCATTTATCATTCATTTACTAAATTATCCTCATAGTCATAAAAATTTTCAAAGCCAAAACAAAAGCAGCTATTAAAACTTCCTTACACTTAAAGCTGAAAGGTTTCTGGCAAGTATTACATCTGGAAAAGTATTTAAACATTTAAACCAATTCTGTTAGACTACAAATAAACGATTGTTTTTAAACCTTTACAGATAATACAATGCTATCTTTTTTTTCTCTTGGAGACACAGTCTCACTGGATAGTCCAGGCTCGTGCTGAACTCACTATATAGCTAACACCGGTCTCATACTCAGCCATCCTCCTGCCTCAGCCTCCCAAGTTTTGGGATTACACGTTTGTGTAACTACACCCAACTTATACGATGCTGGGGCATTGAACTCAGAGCTCAGTGCTTGCTAGGCCAGTGCTCCACCCACCGAGCTACTCCTTCAGCTCCAACACAATGCCATCTAAACTGTTTAAGATCATTTCTCCTTTCATAAAAAGAAAACAAAATTACTGCAAAATATTAAATGAGGCAGCAAGAATTAAGATTTGAAGGCAGCACTGAGAAAGCCATTCCCAGACGCATCTGTGAGTACTTTACCATAGTTACATAAAAACCCTGCCTCGGATACATTAAAATCTGACAGCGGAGGAGGCCAATCATCCCAGCACTCTGGGAGGAAGGAGGACTGCAAGCTCCAGCCCAGCCTGGCAACTCAGCAACACCCCGCCTCAAAATCAAAAGCAAGAGCCGGGGATGTCGCTCCGCGGGAAGGCCCTGGGCTGGCTTCCTATTCCCACACACACACACCAATCAGCACATCCTCTACGGAGTACCTGCCAGGGTCACCTCCGTGGAGACGCGGTCGATCGTGAGCACGTCATCGGCTCCATCGTCACAAGCCTCCACGTAGAACTTCTCGGGGGTGATGTGCCTAAGGAGAGATGGAAAGCCACCAGTAAGCTCAATGGCACGAGGAGTTCAGGAAGGACAAGTCACTCGTACCGACAGCGGCTTGCTGGCAAGGGTGCTGGAGTTCAACGTGCTATAAAATCAGAGATCAACAGAGGAAAACTGTCATCAGATCTGTTACACTCAACACTGCGCAGGAGGCAACAGGGCTAGAAGCAACAACCTAGAGAGCCAGGCCGGGACCCTCCCCCCTCCAATGTGAGTGTGCCCCTGCGGTCCCAACGCCAGACCCTCCAGTACCCCCGTACCGCTGCAGCCTGGGTGGACTAGATGAGTTTCCCTACGGAAGTGCTGAACAGCGCTTGCCCCACCTGAGCAAGAGGTGAGTAAAAAAACCAAAGAAATGCATTCTAATGAAATATTTCCAAGAAACGGATTCAACTAAATTAGTTTAGCATTCAGATGTTTTTGTTAGAAAGCCACATATGTGTTCCTAATGAAAAAAATTCTCATTCTGGTAATAATAAAAACACAATACAATAAAATAGCATGAAAATAGTACTGGAGCAGAGTACTCAAAATCCATGCAGCTGTGAAACAGAAGTAACAGGTGGTTCCCTGAGAAAGTCCGCACCATGAAGGCCGGGCTCAGGAGTCAGCAGAACCCGCTCGGGCAGCACTGCGGCCTTGAGGGCCCGAGGCCCGCAGACTGAAGGCCACCGGAGGAGCCGAGCGGCTGGGCAGGGAGGCTGAGCTCAGAACTCTTCTTTTTCCTCAAAGCAAATCTTTACTGCTCATAAACCGGACCCAGGACATCCAACCACGCAGCAGCCCGTCTGAGAGCGTTTCCTTCTGCTCCCACGTTTGCGGCTTCCCCAGCCCATAAAACCGCCAGACATCCACACGGCCTGCACTGACATCACGACCTACTCATCACTCGTGCATCGCCTGGGGCTGCACAAGGGACGCCAGGACGCGGAACCCGTCCTAAGTGCGCTGGGGCACAGCCAGCCTTGGTGAGCTAGAGCGCGCAGCCTCTAACGTGGGTCAGGACGCAGCTCTCCTCCACCTCGGGGCCGTGGGAAGCAGGTGAGGAGTGCAGGCGAGGTGCCACACGTGCCATGAAGGGCAAGTCGGCTTCAAAGACGGTTGTTTGTCCCAAAAAAGCTGCCCTTCCTCTTCACGCTACAACACATTTCACACGTTCGCTCCTTCCCCGCTGACGGCTGTCCCAGCTGCTACCGGTCTGAGTGAAAATGAATAAGGACCATATGAAGGATCCTGTCCAAGTCTCCTTCCTTTAGGCGCAGAGGTGGAGCAGGCAGTCCAGGTGTGACTCAAGCAGGGAGGGGTCACTGAGCCCACCCAGGCAGAGGAAGGTTTGCTCCCCTAACTCTGGCGATGGTTTCACAGGGTAGGAGTGTGGCGAAGCGTATCCATCTGTATACTTTAAATACGTACAGTAGCTGAGCCAGTGGCCAGGCCTGTATCCCAGCTCTCCGGGAGGCTGAGGCAGAAGGATGAAACGTCCAGCCCAATGTGGTGAACTTAGTGGCAGCCAGACTGTCTCAAAATCAAAAATAGAAATGTGCTAGGACATAGCTCCAATGAAGGCCCTGGGCTGGATCTTCAATACCACAAAAAAAAAAAATAAGTAAATGCCACTTTTTAAAAATTCAAGTAAATCATCACTGCTATATAATGGAAACAAAGTAAGAAGTCCTAAAATGAAACAAAGAACTTAGGACTGTTTCTCATTGTTGGGTCTTCAATTCTTACATTAAATCATTTTTAAAAATACAACCTTCACAGGGCTGAAGAAATAGCTCATCAGTTAAAGCACCTGCTCAAGACCCCAGGTTCAATGCCCCGGCACCACATCAGCTGGGTGTGGTGGCACATACACTCAGGAGGCTGAGGCGAGAGGACTGCCATTAATTCAAGGCCAGCCTGGGCTCCATATTGACTTCAGAACCAACCTGGACAACAGAGTGAGACCCTGTCTCAAATAAATAAAGAAATAAAAATCACCTTCACACGCAGCTGCCCTGTCACAAAAACAGAAGCTGTGCTCCACAGGCGCCATCCAGCCCAAGGACCAAGAGCCAGGGGAATGGGTAAAGTAGGGAACAACAAAAGACATGGTTTTTGGCTGGGGGCCTAGTTCAGCAGTCAAAGTACCCACCTAACAAGCGCAAGGCCCTGGGTTCGATTCCCCAGCACCACATAAGCTGGGTGTGGTGGTGCACACCTGTGATCCCAGCACTCGGGGGGCTGAGGCAGGACTGCCTTGCATTCAAAGGCAAACCTGGGCTACATACCATCCCAAAAAAGAAGGAAAAAAAACCTTTAAGTAAAAAGCAGACCCGGAAACAAGACTTGTTTACAGAGGCTTTGGAAGAAGTGGCACCCTGAGGTGCTCCTCACTGAGCCTCACCGTTGCCCGTCTGTCCCCGCCTGGTCACCTATCTTACACGCTGAGTGAGCCTGCAGAGATGCTCCTCCACGCCCCCGCCATGGAACAGCAGATGGAATGTCTCCATACGTGGCTGGAGCCACGCCCCAACACCTCCGAAACTCTGAGTTATTTGTACAAGGCTGCAATGAATTATCCAAGAACCTCTCTTCACCCAACTTAAAAAACGCCCACTACACTGACAAGGAACAGCCCTGAGCAGCTAAGGAAACCTCTGCTGACTCCCCCAGGCCCAGAGGTCATAGCAACTGCCCTGAGCTGGTCAGTTCTCACACACCTGTAGGCCCCAATTACACAGAAAAGCCAAACTCACAGAATCACCAAACCACCTCGGCATTACCAGTCCCGATGCTGAAAGGCCTGGGGACGTGTCTTAACAATCCATGAGTTCCCCGCAGCTGCAAGACATAACAGGGTCAGGCACATCTGACCCACGCAGGCCTGTTTCAAGCAGCAGGTCATGAAGTTCCAGACGGCAGAGCTCACAGCTTAACAGGACAGATGGCTGGCACACAGGAAGGATATCACCAATTCCAGAAAGCGCTGGCATGGCGAGGAAAACCAAGGCGTAGGGAGACGGAGAACCAGTCCTTTCCAATTCTAAGTGTGAGGGCAAGTACAAGCTCCAGGCTCAGCTAGGAGCACCCCGGTGACTTCGCTGCACACAATCCCTGCTGCAGGGTGTGAGGGTGGGGCACAGGCAGCATCTGATGAGTTA
This sequence comes from Ctenodactylus gundi, assembly GCA_004027205.1. Taxonomy (NCBI): domain Eukaryota; kingdom Metazoa; phylum Chordata; class Mammalia; order Rodentia; family Ctenodactylidae; genus Ctenodactylus; species Ctenodactylus gundi. The sequence continues at coordinate 101,965 of PVKB01004239.1, read as the reverse complement.
GTATTTTTGTTTTCTGGCCTGAATTGTTTTTTGTTTTTACGTGAGACAGGATCTTCCTATGTAGTCCAGGCCTGCCCTGAACTTGCTATGGAGCCCAGAGGGGCCTTGAACTCTAGATGCTCCCGCTTCAGCCTCCCAGGTGATAGGGTTACACAGAGGTGTGCCACCATGCCATGTGCTGAGCAACTTAATTCTGATAGAGCGATTCTAGAATCAAGTCACAACCCAATTAGTGTAAACACTTAATAAGTGGGGTATGTGAAAACCACACATTACGCAGCTGTGCTTCAATTCCTATCTATTCCTAACTATATTAAGCTCCTTAATAGCTCCTAATTCTATTACATATGTCTGAGGTATAATTATTCCAATAACAATATTCTTTGATTTTTTGATGTTGTTGCAAGGGCCTGGAGATTTGACCTTGGGCCTTCACACTCAGCCACATTCCTAAATCATTTTTTAGTTCTGATTTTGAGTCCAGATCTTGCTTAGTCATTAAAGTTGCCCAAGCTGGTCTCCAACTATGCAGTCCCCCTGCCTCGGCCTCTCAGAGTGCGGGGATGGCAGGCCTGCACCATCGGGCCTGACGTAACAATACTTTCAAAAGTAAGAATACCTAGACTTCAACTTTTAGCCCCAAAATTACAGTGAAAATTCCTCACCATCCAAGTTTCTTTAACATTTTAAGGCCCCCAAATAATTATCCACCAGCACATCTTGAAGGAACTGCCAGCAAGGTGCATCTGCACTTAGAAGAAATGCATTCTTCACATCAGAATGTAACAAAAGCAGCCTGGACGAAGCCACCCCACCAAGTGAGAGACCAAAGCTGTTTCCCAGGGTAAGCAGCAACCCAGCCATCAAGGCTGCGGAAGAGGGCGCGGCTTATCAAAGACAAACACTCCAGAACCACAAAGTATCTTCTGAAAGTTACTAATGTCTTTCTTGATTTATTTGTAAAGACAGGAGTCTATAAAAAGAAAATGCCCTTAGTACAAAAGACAAGATTAGCAATGAATCAGCTTTAAAAAGACAGCACATGACTTTTTTGGCAGTCGTTGTTACTCTGCATAACAAAAAGCATAAGCAATTAAGCTGCAAACACAATGTGCTAGAAAAACTAAGAGCTTTACTGTAGAAGTGATATATTACAGAAGAAACTAAGAACTCTAAAAGTATTTCAGGATCCTTCTCCCGAATCCAACGTAAGTACAGCCCTGTAGGTGAGATTAAAGTTACTAATGACCTAGCCTTGAAGCAGGAGGCCTTCCTATACGGTAAGGGACGCCCTCCGCCAGCCCTGTGGCCATACGAACCCCTAAACGCAAAGGGCAACAGAAAGGGCCATCAGGGAGACCAGCAGCAGCTGGGGAAGGACAGTCCCTCGGGAGCAGGGTCTGGTCAGCTCCCAGAGGCTCCTGGGATGCATGTAGCAGCTACTCTCAGGGACAGAGGAGAGGCTCCTGGACGCTAAGGGAAGCCCCAGGCTCACAGCCAGCAAGAACCAGGAAGGGTGGCTCCTGAACCCCAGCAACCCGAACGGGCTTGTAGGTGGGACCTCAGCAAAGCCTCCAGTACAGAACACAGTCCTCAACACCTTGACTGCCACCCAGCAAGGCTCACGTGGGACTCGGCCCACAGAAACAAGAGACAACACGCCTGTACTGTGTAAGCCTCTAAATACCTTGGTAGGTAACATTCACCTTACCCGGGCCAGCCATACGCTAATGGAGATGCTGCTCCCGCTGCAGGAGAGAGTCCCACCTCCAGATGGAACGCTGCGTATGTAATGCCTGCTTCTCTTAGGGACAAAGCTTTTCACAGATCATTTTCAATGAAGTTTTAATTTTTTTAAAACCAGAGCTTCCTTTATACTCTCTCTCTCTCTCTCTCTCTCTCTCTCTCTCTCAGTACTGGGGATGCACCCCCAGGCTTTCACACTATGCTACGTCCCCAACCCATTTTTTAAGTTTTGATTTTAGAACAGGATCTTCCCAAGTCATTAAGTTGCCCAGACTGGGCTTGAACTTGAAACCCTCCTGTCTCAGCGCCCCAGAGAGCTACTGAGCCTGGCTTTTCCTTACTTCTTAAATTAGGTTCTAGGGCGCAGTGTTTCCCTACCAGTGAGCAAGTCTATTTTGAGCGCAGGACCCACCGGCCCCCAACAAGAGCTGTGTCTCCCACTTTATCACTACACACTGTGGGCGAAGGTTTTAAGACTCTTGGAAATTGGCTGGACTGCCAGCGCCATGCCTGCCAATGGCAGGGCCCTGGACAAGGCTCCGACCTCCTGCCTCAGCCTTCTCTGCACAGAGCGTGGGGCGTGGGGCGCGGGGCGGGTGGGGGTAGAGCCCAGCAATATGCCTGGTGCCCAGCAGGCCTCCCGAGCGGGCCCTGACCGCTGTGCTGTGCTGCACACAGCCGCACACCACGGTCACCAGCCCCTAACACAGCTTCGCCATGGCCCCTCACGGCTGCCGCAGGCAGTCGCAGGCGTCCGGGGCAGAGGTGGGCCGTGTGGTTCCAACGACACAGCTAAGGCCACGGGGCTTACGACAGCCACCCTCACGCTGCTCGGAGGGTGACACGCTTCTAAGCCCACAGCCACGCCACAGAGAACCAGGCAGCCATAGCTCATTCTCCACACAAACAGCATACTACTTCTTCAGTAACTGTTAATATCAGGAATATAAAAAGACGGTTATTCAACATACAATGTCAGAAACCAAATCCCCCCAAGCTTTTGTGCAATGCTGGGTGTGCTAGCACACACCTGTAATGCCAGTACTCTGCGGGGATGAGGCAGGAGGGTCACAAGTTCAAGACCACCTTGGGCAACTTAGCAGTCCAGACCCGATCTCAAATTTCAAAAAGGGGAGGGTTAGAAGCAACGTGGAACTAAGGCCCCAGGTTCGGGACCGGGGCTTCTGGCATTTTGTTTCACATTTCTTTTTAGGAGAATGACTCCGGAGTCTCTCTAGACCCCTCAACCAACTGCATGCAGTAACAGGACGGTGTGAAGGCTCGAGGACAGCATCTGTATGTGGGGATCCAGCTCATGGGAGCTGCCACACCTCAGCCAGGGAGTAGGCACGCAGGTGTCTGTGTTCATGCCCTGAGGAGGTGAGAAGCCAGCGGGGTGGCGCTCAAAGGCTGCACACACTACTGCATGCAGCAGCAGCAGCCGGGGCGGGCAGCCAGGTGCGACGGGGCCTGGGAGAGCAGGGGGTGCGATGGCGCCCCGGCGCGTGACCATCCCTCCATCCTAGAGGCTCTGGATGGAAGTGTGAGGCACAGACAAGACAAATCCCTTGTGCTCACAGCGTTCCACTCCGCAGCTCCCGCTGGCCCAGCTATCACACAGAAGGGTAAGGGAGGCTTCATGTCACATGCCCGGCTTCCTCCACTTCATCTAACGCAGGTCCTGTTCTTCCTGCAGGATGACCAGAGGAGTGGATGGGCTTCGGACTGTTAACAACGTCTCCCGTCTGGGACACAGGTCAGGAGCACAAACGCTGTCATGGGCCAAGCTCGAGGCTGAGATGCATCGGAGCAAGTGATGACTTACACAGGCCGGCGCCTGCAGCTTGCAGGCTGGGGCAGAGCAATAGGCGTCCCGTCTGGGGAACAGCTCTCTGTCACGCAGGAGTCGGCATGCCAACCCGGGATGAGGGACCCTTTACTGTGAGGAGCAGGGCCAGCATGTATCTACCAGTGGCCACTCCAGCACTGGCCCCCGGCGCTGCTCCTCCAGCCTCTGGGTGCCAGCCTGAGTGAACACACACATCCATCTGCTGAGTAAGAGCAGTACCCCGGAGACAGAGATCACATGGCTTGCAGAATGCTCACCTACTGACAGGACCCAGGCACTGATAGGCCCTGACCCTTGAGGCCATCTAGGCAGGCTCCACCTCCCTCATCCAGAAGGAAACAGGAAATAACACACCACAAGTCACCTAAAGCTGAAAGCAGAGGCTTCCAGGACAGTGGGAAATGGCAGTATGGAAGGGTGCTGGCTGTTAGTGTGAGTCTTGTGTACTTGTGAAACCACTCACGTGCATGAGAATAGAAAAGCAGACGATGAAAACAAGAGTCATTATGGGCTGCGGTCCAGTGCTCTAACCCAAGGGCCCTGGATCCTTCATCATACTCTTGAGAGACACTGCCAGAATCTAAGCTGAGGATGCCCCACCACCACGACACTACGATAACGTCACTAGAAATCCTACTTCTAGGCTTCAGAATTGGAGCAATAAAAATATGACCAGGCTGCCAGCTAGGGCTAGGGGCACAGATCAGGGGTTAGAGGGCTTGCCCAGCAAGCACAAGGCTCTGGGTTTGATTCCCTGGCACTGTGTAAGCCAAGCATGATGGCACATGCCTGTAATCCCAGCACTCAGGAGGCTGAAGGTGGAGGACTGCTGTGTCTTCGAGGTCAGCCTGGGACACCCAGCAAGTTCAGGACCAGCCTCAACTACAAAGAGAGACCCTGTCTCAAGGGGAAAAAAAAAGAAAAAAAGAAAAGACTGTCAGCTATCCAACATTCTTAAGAACTCTTAAGAGTAATAACCAGAATGCTCCCATCACAACACGGCACAGGCCGCCCCCTCATCCGTACACAAACCTCTGTGCTTCCTCCTCCCTTAAATTCCCATCCCTTGTTACTCCGCTTTAATACTGACTGCAAGCCTATCTGTCTTACACAGTAAACGTAGTAGTTTACTAAGCTTAATGGTCTCAGACACTAGTGATGTGAACTTTCAACTCAGGAACAAGTGCACCAACACCAGCAGGGTACCTTGTGCTGTGTCCATGGCTCCTGAGACCTTGATTTTAACCCTTCCAGGGGCCATCTGAGCCGAATGCTCTCTACAGACCCTCCCAAAATAGCAGCAGCTCACTCAAGCGCTCAGCATGGCTAGGCTGCAAACACGACTTCTTGCAGAAGGTCCTTACCTAATGTTTCCATGGCTCAGTGACAAAGTCAACATAAATTTAAAGAATTGTTTTCCTTTTTCTTAGCTCAAAAAATAGCTTAGCTGGCCAGCTTACTGGATTTGAGGAGAAAAGGGGCGCAACACAGTCCCTGATAAGAAAGTTTACCTAGTTTACCTGCCTGATCTTTCGACTGAACCAGGGCAAACAGGTTACAGAGCATTCTCAGCGCAGGAAACAGGGAGAGCTGCTGGACTTTTCACACAAACCAAGAGAAAGACTCAATGATAACCAGGAATCTAGGTCAAAAAAAATTCCTCCCTCTGTTGCAGAGAAAGAGGACTCATCAATTATGCTAAATGCCTCATTTCATAAACCTCCATTACATAATTTTATGAAATAAATTTTGGAAGACAGAAAGTTTATCCAAGATTACTGGTCATTAACTATGCTGCTGACAGCAGGTTTCTCAAGTCAAAGTAATACCATATACCAAAGAGCTCTTGTCCTATATAAATGATCTGGTAAGGAGATCGGAGTCTAATTAACTATTAATTCTAACCGAACACAAACACTACCAAGTTTGAGGCAAGGAAATCCCTCTCAACCTAGTTCTGCCAGATGACACAAGCCCAACAGTGGGTAACAACTGCCCCAGGTGATTGCCTGCAGGTGGTTTCTTGTTCTGCTTTTAAGGATTATGTGTGGCATACACTAAAAGAAAGAAACCACTGGGGACCAAATGTCCAATTCAATGAAGGCAACTCTGGTTAGCATTATATTTAATATAAATGCAAATTCTACCTTACAGCCACCTGAGATACAACCGTACTTTTGGAAGTACTTTTTGGAGTACTTTTTAAAAGCTAACTTTATTGGGCTGGGAGAATGGCTCAGCGATTAAAGCGCCTGCCTAGCAAGAGCTAAGTACTGGAGTTCATATTCCCCAGCACCACACACGCCAGGTGTGGTGGCACACTCCCAGCACTCAGGAAGCTGAGGCAGGAAAACTGCTGTGAGTTCAAGGCCAGCCTGGGCTCCACAGTGAGTTCAGGACCAGCTTGAGCTGCAGAGCAAGACCCTGTCTCACAGAAAAAAAAAATTTTTTTAAATAATTAAGAAAACTAAATAAAAGGTAACTTTATTAATCCAATTCATTATAATAAGCAATATATTTCAGATACCATTTTTCTTTTTTTTTTGATAAGAAGGATTGAACCCAGAACTTCCACACTTAACTAGTCAGCCTACTTTTTATTATTTATGTAAACTGCTAAACTGCAGAGGCCAGGCTTCCTCTTGTGATCTTCCTGCCTCCGCCTCCCATAGGGCTGGGATGACGGGCCTGAACCCCCAACACGGCCCATTTTTGTTTGCTCTTACCGCCGGCACTATGATCTTCTAATATCTGAAAATGTCCATCTTCTCCAGTACAACACATGACTCTTCAGACAGCAGCTGTCCTCTGCAAACCCGTCAGACCCCCGAGGAAAGTCCGACCGACTTCAAGTAAGTCACTGCTTGCCGGTCTCATCGTCACAAAATCGGCCTTCATAAAGGAAACAAGCAGGACGTGCCAGGTGTGGGCAAAGACGTGGAGAACCCAGAACCCAGAGCTTTCTGCTGGGAAGATTAAGACGGCAGGACCCACATGGCCGTTCCTCACAAGTTACAAACAGAATGACTATATGATCCAACAATTCTATTTTAGGGTATATTCTTGAAATAACTGAAAGCAGAATCTAAAAGTGGTATCTGCAGAGGTACCTGATTCACAACAGCCAAAAAGGCAGAAGCAGCCTGGCGTCGCATGGAGGTGGCTAACCAAGCACGCGCTGCACACGCCCTGAGCCAACAGGGCCTAAGTACAACCGGTGGGCAGAGCTGGGTGGGGAGCGACAGGCTACCCTCGCCCGCCGTGCAAGTCCTCGCTGCAGCGTTCACACGACGTGGAATTTCTCAGTGTTTCCATTGCAAAGCAACAGAGGCTTGTGCACATGTTATGTTAGTTGAGTTTAAAAAACAAAGACACTTTGACACACACACATGGTTAAACTCAAAGACGCATTTCTGGACACGTGGCAGTAACAGCGTACAATGGCACAAAAACACTTAATGCCAGGGAAGCTGCACACATAGAAATGGTGAAGATGATAAACCTGCCATGTATTTCACAGCTGACAATTATTTGCTTGGGAACAAGGTGACTATGATGTCACGTAATTGTATCAAGATTATTTCATCAAAATCTTAAGGAATTAAACTGAGGTGTTGTCTAGAGGCATAGCCGAACAGTTAAGAGCCCTCACCTGGCAAGTGCAAGGCCCTGGATTCCATTTCCCAGCACCACGTAAGCTGGACCTGGTAGCAGTGCACGCTTGTGATCCCAGCACTCTGGAAGCTGAGGCAGAGGATTGTGGTGTGTTTGACGCCAGCCTGAGCTACACTACTCAGTGAGTTCAGAAGCAGCCGGGACTACACAGCAAGACACTGCCTTGAATAAATAAAATAAAGGTGCCAATAATAAAATTTAATATAACTGATTAAAAAGGCAGATGCACATTTTACTAGGTTTGGTAAGCAAAAATAACAACCTAAAGAAGAATCCTGAGTCCACCCCCTCTCACTGAACCTCCATGCGGGTTTTGGCAACACGACCCTCAACCTCTGTGGGCGCCAATGTTTGTCAGGGGCCCAATCCAACCCCCAAAGCAGCTAGAGTTTCTAGGAATCCAACTCATTTCACCTCTCTCTTCCAAACTCCCAGGTCCCATCCGCATCCGTCTCAGGACACACTAAAACCCACTCTCGGACAATCCCAGTCCTCCGGTCTAAGTTCTAACCGCGGCACATGTCCCGGGGCCCCGGGCCCTCTCAAAGCCGTGCTCCTACCAGCCCATTTCGATCCTCGACTGTGTGCTCTGGAGCTCTCCAGAGAGCTGGTTATACTGACAGGTGCCCAGGTGCCACGTCCAGAACTGTTCTCTCACTAGGCCTAACGCCAGGGCCAGGGGCTATGCCTTGAGACAAGCAGCCATGTGGCCAGGTGCAGCCAGTGTAATCCGGGCTCTGCAGCCCCCACTCCGCCCAGCCCGTACCTTCCCTGGACACAGCTCATGTCATGCCCGCCTTTCCCTCCATAGAGAGCTTTGTAGGTGACCTGAGCACTCCCAGCGTGGGGCATTAGGACACAGGACCATGCACACGCAGTTCCCATCTATCCCATCTGCCCTCCGACCACACAGCTAGGAGACAACTTCCTGAGGAAATGGCACAGGAGACTCTGCCGCCTGGCCCAGCACCTCCAAAGGACTCCCTGCCTCCCGCCTGGGTTCAGCTGACCTTTAAAAAAGAGGGAAAAAACCTGTAAGTGTATTAATCATGTATTTCTATTCTGTTTTGTCATTTAAAATCCATCCCCAATGGGATGGGAATTATCCTGCTTCCATAAGTGATCCCAGAGCTGAATAAACTGCAACAGAGGGCTCAGGACTGCCAGGAGGTTTAAAAAGTATGAATTTTAAATTTCAAATGAACCAATTTTCTGTTTTCCATATTTAAAAATCCACGCGGGCATGTCAACTATTTTCAACTGTAGGTGACTCACTTCTACACCCGGCACGCCCCAGGACTAAGGCAAGCGCATCCAGTAGGAGGGAAAAGACCGTGTGAACGAGGCGGCGTGCAGGAACGCTCCAGTGTCAGCTCTGACTCGGCCACTGACCTAGCGCTGTGACTGGCTGTCCCCAACATGACAGAGACCATGTGCCAACTCAGAACCTCACAGCGGCACTGGGAGGGCAATAACATCCATTAAATGACACAAGCCCTGTTTCTTCAAGAAGTCCATTCCAAACTCCTCTGGGCTCCGGTCTTTCCCGGGGCCAGTCTGCACCGGAAGGTTCCCGGGAACTACGGAGGAGCTGCTCAGGCGCAGAAGAGGTCAACATGAGGGCATTTCTAGCATGTTCTAGGTATCTGCAAGCTGGCTAAGGAAACAAAACACACGTCACAACTGTCTCGTTCTAGAGGCAGGACTCGCACAGCACTATGGTGGCTCTTCCACTGCCCCAGACAGTCAATGCACTAGGCGGGAATCACTCCTATGAGACAGAATGCACAGGTCACCTGCACACTTACTATCTAATATTGTGACAGTATCTTACTTTCTTTTCTTTTTTTTTGAGACAAGGTCTGGCTCTGTAACCCAGGCTGGCCTTGGACTCATGGCAATTCTCCTGCCTCACCCTCCCAAGTGCTGGGATTACAGACAAGCACCACCATGCCCAGTTTATGTGTTGCTGGGGACTCGAACTCAGGGCTGTGTGCTTGCTAGGCAAGCACTTTAACTCCTGCGCCATTCCTCCAGCCCCCAGTAACTTTCTATTTCGGGGGGAAAGTGAGAAGATCACCATAGAAGATCACCAAGGGGAAGGGGTGGGGGAAGGCCTCTGGAGAAGGCATTTGTGAACTTCCCTGGGTACTCCACTGACAGACTCCCCCAAACCACACAATAATCCTGCAAAGTCGTCATATTTTATAGACGGGGAAAAAATGTTGTAAGAGCCTGAGTACCATGCCCCAGATACAAAGCAAGCAGCAAGTTCAAGGTTTGAATCCAAGAACATTTTGACTAGAAAAGCCAGTATCTCCCGGTGCTAACATGGACATGACCGGCATGAAAAGCAGGGGTAAGAGGAAGGCATTCTGGGTCAAAGATCCCAGCACACAGAAACTCAACACCAGCGAAGGGTGAGCAGCTTCTGGGGGCTGTGGGGTTGAGGATGGGAGGCCTGAATGAGACAAAAGCAAGGGATCAGCTGAGACAAGAACAAGGACGGTCAGGAACACAGGCCTGGCCACACAGAAGTGGACAGAACTGGAAACTGCCAGCTGCAAAACAGAGGATGAAACAGAGGTGTGGGGAGGTGCATTTCAGCAGGGCAGAGACAGACTAGAGAAAACACGTGGCCTCATACGGGAAAAAAAGGTTTTCTTAATATTCCAACACTGAAATGCATGCTGCAGCATTCAAGTACACATGAAGCAACACATCTGTAATGAAGTAATCAACCTCTTTCTTAAAATACATCTTCCATCATGTGTTAATAAATGGCCACTGTATCCTACCAATTCTTATACAGGTGAGCAACCGATTCTACTTCCACCTGTATCCAAAACAGAACACTCCCTGGTCAGAGGCCAAGCTTAGAGCCTTGCCCAACAAAGCTAAAAAGAATAAAACACAGGGAATTCAAACCACCAACCTCTCACTGAAGGAAAACATGTCTGCAGAAGGGTTATGGCTTCACATTTACAGAAATGCTCAGCACTTAGAGATGACAGATTAGCAAAGGGCCTTCCCAGAACGCCCGCTACTTTGTCAGTCTAACAGACTGAGTTTCTACTTAGAAGCGCCACTCACTGCCTACAGACCAAACCACCCTCCTTTCTCAGGGACTCAGAGGGTCTATTCTGAGGGGCTGGTGACATCAAGCGCCTCAGCAAGCTCAACAGCAATCACAGTTCTCAAGTTCTCCATCTCTCCCATGTCCCCCTTTTTTCCCCACCCCCAACTGCATCCTTAACCTGACACGCAGGGACGTGCAGCAAGCTGAGGCTCCACGTGGCTTAACTACACTTGAGACCTGCGGTAGGATCACACTAAGCCCTCCCAGCTGATCAGGTAGACAACGATAACCTAATTGGTGGGCAACACAGAAGAAACTGGGCCAGCTGGTGACCTCGTCAAAGACACCTGGACTCGACTTGCCAGCAAGGTGACGGATCACTTTGCAAAGGGCAGCGGGGACACAGAAAGAGAAGGTGGTGGGCAAGAGCTTGTGGAGGGAAGTGTGCAGCTGGCTTTTCACAAAGAATTGTAACAAACGGAAGGAAGAAAAGGGGTCAACTGTACAAAAAGTAGTTATCTTTTCTGCAAAAACATAGGGCACAGAGCAGCTGTCCTTCCCCCCCAATTCTGCATCCTCCTTCACGCTGAATCTTGCAAAAACTTACCATTGGCCCCTGGTTCTGGGAGGCCAGAGTGCCCAAACCACATTTTTACGTCTCACTTTCCCGCCAAGGATATCCGATACCTGTGCACAATAAGTACAAGGAAGATACAAGCTTCTGGAAAATTGCCTTCGCTCCTGCCGTCAAAGACATCCCCAGACTACAGCCACCGGACTTCCCAGCGGACTAGAGGCGAAGTACTAAAGCGAGCTGAACGAAAGTTATTCATGGACAAGCCAAGTGGCCAGGCGGGGGGTAACATCAAGAGAAACCAAACCAAGTTGCTGTGCGCACAGGCCGGGCCAAAGCCCTTCCCCGCACCTATTTTGCAACTCTTAACCCAGCCTCTCTCAAAACACTTGGCTCCGCAGAAAGAAAAAGTCAATTTGCATTGCCAAAACCTGATTCGCCGCTTGCTGACAGCACAGCCTCAAAAACCGGCTTTGCGCGGAGGCTGCATAAACCGTAAACTAACGCGCGTTCCTTGAGGAACTTAAGAATATTGACTATACTTTTTCTTTCTTCAATCTGTACCCTAGAAACTGGTAACAAGCGGGAGCTGGCAGGGCCGGTGACGCAGGCCTGTAATCTCAGCACTCCGAGACGCGAAGATCTCAAGTTCGAGACCAAGTGGTCCGGGCAACTTGGCGAGACAGCGTCTCAAAACACAAGGTAAAATAAGTAAATAAATAAAATGAGGCTGGAAATCTAGAAATGTAGCTCAGCGCAAAGTTCCTGGGCTCGATTCCTAGCACCTCAAAATAAAAAAAAGTGGGGAGGGCTATGCCCAGAAAGACTGCAACCCAGAAAAAGGACGGATGCGTGGGCTCGAGAGTGCTGCTCCAGCTCCCTAATTAAGAGAAAACGTTTCCTTTCTCCGCTAAGCCAGATGGATAAATTCTTTCTCCAAAGGAATTTGGGGGGGGGGGGGAGAAGGGGGTAGGGTACGGGGGTCGGACCCCGGCCCACGAGAGGCCGCTCTGCAGCCTGGGTGCCCACCGTGGGCGCCGAGACCCGGCCGGCCGGGGGGAAGAGGACGGTGTCGCTCCGGGGCCTGTGGCGACCAGGACCGGGCGAAGAGGGCGCGGAGGGCAAGGGTCCCCCACGCCCGCCCGGCCGCCCCTCAGACCCTCCGGGACGGCACTCACAGCTTCAGCCGCTCGTAGGTGGTCGCCGCCATCCCGCACCACCAGCTCCTTCCTCTCGGCTCCGACCGCCCCGCCCCGCGCCGCCACCCCGGCTACGAGGCTACCGGTCACCCTGCGACGCCGGCCACACAGTCTCTTCCCAGCCCGTCCTCGCCCCGCGCCGAAGAGGAAGTGGCCAACGGAAGGCGGCAGAGGACAAACTAGTGGCCCAGCGGAGACGGCGAACGACGTCTCCCGACGTGGGGGGCTGGGCTGCGTCGAAGAACGACGTGACGTCTGCGCTGCGGATTGGTGGAGCGCGTCTGCGGGGAGGGGCGGAGCCCGACGCTGTGCGCAGGCGCCGGGGCGCCGCAGAGGCGCCGGAACGGATCGTTGATGCGCGGAAGCATGTTTAAACTGCGTAAGAGGTGATCTGCCATCGCTGCAGAGCTCTCTTCAGCACAGGGCCAGTGGCGCAATGGATAACGCGTCTGACTACGGATCAGAAGATTCTAGGTTCGACTCCTGGCTGGCTCGAGGTGTTACGCTTTTTGCGAAGGTTGCACTTGACAGCGTAGGGCTTCCTTGGAAAGGAATTATGGCTAAAAATGGAGATCGGGTATGTTGAATTTTAACGCTGCTTCGCCCGAGGGAGTGCTTTTCAGCCGCCTTTGGAGCCCGGAGTTACCTCGAGCCGCCATGCACGTCGCGAAGCGCCCCTTGCTCGGTGACGCTGGGCGGTCGGTACCGGGGTACACTGAAAGAAGCACGGTGGAGAGGCGGCAGGTTTGAGTGAGGCGCGCGCAGCGCTCTGACGATGACGCAAAATCGAGTTTAAAGCAGCTCTTCTGTCCGTAGCGCAGAACCCGCACCCTGACGTGGAGCTGGGGCCGGGGGTCTGCGGCAGGGTGGCGGGGGCAGCGGAGCCCTCGGGGTCCCCGCAGCCGCCGTGGCCCACGCCCACCGCCCGGACACCTGGCGCCTCCGTGATCTCGGTCAAATCCCGGAACCGAAGCGGGAGAGGCGACTGTCCGTTTCCAAAATTGGCTTCGGATCTGAGATTGTGGAACAGAAGCCCCTCGGTGTCACAGGCTAGGGACGGCGTCATTAGAGCCCTGGAGAGAAGCCTGTAGGGGACATCACACCCGAATTGTCGCCGCCCTCCTTCGCGTCCGCTTATCCCGGCGGCGGGGAGGCCCGGGCCCCAAGCCTGGGCGGGGCGGGGCGGGGGCGTGTCCTTTTGGCACCGCCCGTAAGCGTCTTCCGAATCTGTCCTTGGTTTATCTCTAAAGCCAAAGCCGGAAGGGGAGGCGGGAATTGCAGGTTCAACTCATCTTTTTTAAATTGCTTTTGCCAAGATAAAGGTGGCGCAGGCCTGTAATCCCAGCACGTGGGAGGCTGAGGCCGGAAGGTCGCCTGAGTTCGAGGCCAGCCTGGTTTCCGCGGTGTGCCCAGGATGGGTCTGCTTCCAATAAAGTTTCTGTGATCCTGGGGATCCAGTCGAGGCCCTTCACACTGAGCTACATCCCCGGCCTGTTTCTGTTTTTGAGACAGGATCTCAGGATCTCACTGAGTTGCTGAGTTGCCCGGGCTAAGCTCAAACTTGCGTCCTTCGGCCTCAGCCCCCCAGGGTGCTGGGACGACAGGCCTGCGCCACTGGGCTGCTTAAATTTAAAACACCATTTTAAATGATCAAGATGCACCACTTTTGAGTTATTAGGGGCAGGGCCGTGAGAGCCCTATACGTAGTCGGTAATAAAAGAATACATACACATAATAATAACAGAATGAAAGTAAAAAACAAATGCTGTTTTTCCAGCTACAGTCTTACAGTAAGACCCCGGTAATCTAGCCTGTCACCCCTCTTTTTGAGGCCTGAGAGAGCCCCAGAGCGCTGGAGTCGTCGGACACTGCCCCCTAACCAATCAACTCATTTCCCCAATGTAACTTTTTCCCCCTGAGGAAAGTATAGAAAATTTGTAGAATACGAGAAATTACTGAATAAAAAATAAAGCAGATGGGCTGGGGGCACAGTTACAGTTCAGTAGCTAGAGTGTTGCCCCCCGCACCCCAAGGCCCAGAGTCCGATTCCCCAACACCACATAAAAATTAGTGGGGTGTGGTGGTGGTGCGCACAGCCGAGGCAGGAGGCCTGCGGGACGTGGAGGCCACCCTGGGCCACGCAGTGAGTTCCGGACCCGCCTGGACTGTTTCAAAATAATATGTTACCGCAGAGGCTGGGCCTAGGGACCTCAGTGGTACCAGGAGGCGTCACGCTGCCAGGTCCCAGCTCCTGTCTCCGCGGGCTTGAAGGGCAAGTTGCAGGTGCCGGGAGGCAGGCTGTGAAGAGGACACTTTATTGGAGAAACGCTAGAAGGGTAAAAAAGAGTGAAGCTTCTGCCTGTCCGAGGGGCGACCGTCGTGCACAGGGGACGGGACAGGCCAGGAGCCTCGGGGGTGCTGTACCTTTAAGATCTTTCACTTTGCTGTTTTAACTACTAGCCAGTTAGCCATTAGGTAGTTCCGAGGAGCGGTCAGCAGCCAGGACACTTCTACCGTCCTGCTTTCCAGGTTTGCCTCCATTTCTGGGAGACCCGTGTCCCTCTCTGCCCACCACCCATTGTCCCCCGTCACAATAAGGTGCCTGGCGAGTTCCCCCACCAAGATGACCACTACACACAGTTCGAAGCCAGTCCTTCACCACTGAGCCGCTTTCTCATTCCTGGGTAGTTTGGGGATGTTTGGTGTTTGCAGCGCTGGGGACTGAAGTCAAGGGGCACTGAGTGCAACCCCAGCACTTTTGGGAATTTATTCATTGTCTTGAGATGGTCTAAGCTGCCCAGGCTGTGCTCAAACTTTATCTGTGTCACAGGATATTGTCCTATAGTCCAGGCACTCCTGCCTCAGCCTCCCAGATGCTGGGATTACAGGCCTACGCAGCCACGACTGGCTGATTTTTATGTGGTGCCAGGAATCAAACCCAGGACCTTGTGCATTCTAGTCAAGTGCACCATCTAACCACTCACACCCACAAACTCACTGTATGAGCATCCTGCCTCAGCCTTCCAAGTGTCTGGGATACAAGCACCCGGCCTTTTCAGCTCTTTAACACAGGCATAGTGTTGAGTGGGATGGCAAAACGAGCTGGTGCCGGGGGAGGAGGCGATGCCCTGGGCCGGGTCCGGCGCGGACCCGTGACCCCAGCACTGCGCAAGGCTGAGACAGGTACGAGCCACACGTGGGCAACTTAGTGAATCTCTGTCTCCAAATCAAAAATAAAAGTGGGAACAACGCAGCTGGCAGTTCGGTGTGAAGGCCCTGGGGTCGCTCCCGCTAGCGAGCAGAAAAATCACGAATGTAGCAAGGAGGCGAAGGTATGCTTGCTTAACGGGATTTAGGTCCGAGTGCCTCGTGTTGCGGGCAGCCCGTGAGTTCCAAGAGAGGAACCGCGCGCCAGGCTGAGAGGTTGGGGTGTTTACAAGGATTTCAGGATCCTCCACAGCTAATGGTGGCATCTGCAGAGGGTCCCTTCATCTTCCCAGAGGGCTCTGCGCTCCGGTGCTCCCGTGAGGAAGGCTGACGCCTGCCAGCTGACAGGAAGGGGGGGGGGGGGTGCTGCTTCAATCTTCTATTCCCTCTCTGCACAGACCCCTTGGGCTGGCTGGGCAAGGAGGATTTTACCATTTTGATCATACTGGGGTCTCCATCCTCTTACTGCCAATGGGTGGCCGGCCACTGCTTGTATTTCTGTCTGGATTTTTCCAATTCTCCTACGCTCTCAATTTATCTCTTAGCGTTCTGTCTGAAATGTAAAATCATCTAAATGTTCTTTGAGGCTATTATCATCAAAGAATTTGCGGGGTTATTTGTGTTTTTGTTTTTGTTTTGAGACAGGGTCTCACTCTGTAGTCCAAGCTGGTCCTGAACTCACTACAGAGCCCAGGCTGGCCTTGGACTCACAGCAGTCCTCCTGTCTCAGCTTCCCACATGCTGGGATTACAGATGTGTGCCACTACGGCCAGCTAATTTTCACTTCTATATACTCCAATTTAATTTCCTCCATCACATTTTATAATTACTTTGTATTTTTCCATTTATAATGTTATTGATCCTCCTGGTATAAAAAGATCAATTGGATGTTAAAATTTATCACCCTTACTGAGCAATTATATCACGCCAGGTACTGTTTCAGTCAATCCTGACAACAAACATACAGAGTTCAGTTATTGTCCATTTTTTTTTTTTTTTTTTGAGACAGGGGCTTACTCTGTAGTTCAGGCTCATCCTGAACTCACTAAGGAGCCCAGGCTGGCCTTGAATTCATAGCAATCCTCCTGCCTCAGCCTCCCAAGTGCTGGGATTACAGGCATACGCCACCACATCCAGTCTATGTGGCGCTGGGGAATTGAACTCAGGTACTTAGCGCTTGACCGCTGAGCCATTCCTCCAGCCCCTGTTCCTTTACACTGAGCTACATCCCCAACATCCTTTTTTTTGTTTGTTTGTTTTTTGATTCTGAGACCAAGTCTCACTAAGTTGCCCAGGCTGGGCCCAGATTGGGCCGGATCCTCCTGCCTCAGCCTCCCAGAGTACTGGCTTTAGAGACCTGTGCCCCCACACCTGGCTTTTACCCCCATTTTTACAGAAGAGAGAATTTCCTTTTCTTAAGCACTGAACAATTAAGTGGTGAGGCCTGAGTTCCCTGTGGGTTCCGAGCACGGGGCACAACTCTGCTTACAGCCCAGCATGTACAAGGCCCTGGGTTCGATCCCCAGGTGGTGGTGTACGCCTGTAATCCCAGCACTCGAGAGCCTGACGCAGGAGGATTGCTGTGAGTTCTAGGCCAGCCTGAGCTAAATACCGAGTCAGGACCAGCCCAACTATAGAGTGAGACCCTGTCTCAGGGGAAACAAAAAAAAAAGATCTGGGCTCTAGACCCCAAAGCTACCTAATACCAGAGCCACTGTGCCCCAGAGAGCATGTTGAAAGCAGGCCAGGGCGCCTGAGCAGGGATAGCCCTGACAAATGGTTATCAGAGGGCATCGCCCAGATCCTGACAATGCCATTTCTTGTCCTTTAATAAAACAAGGGCTTGAGTTACAGCCCTTGTCCTAAAGGTGCCCTCTGCTGACAGCCACTGCCCTGTAGAGGGTCCCTTCATCTTCCCAGAGGGCCCTGCGCTCTCAGCCCACAGATGGGCTGCCGGCACAAGCCTGGCATCCTAGCACTGTGGGAGGCTGAGGCAGAAAGATCACCGGATTCAAGGCCAACCTGGGCCATTTACATGATTTAGCAGGGCCCTTCCTCATGTTTAAAAAAAAAATGCTGAGCTACAGCTCAGAGCAGAGGCCTTGGGTTCAATTCCCCAGACCCCACACGCACACACGCACACATGCTCATGCCCGTGTCACCACATCCGGTCAGTGCAACCAAGACACGAACTCAGGAAATCGAAGCCAGGGCCTTTGAGAAATTCGGTGAGACAAGGAGGCGTCTTCCCAGGGTTGGGAAAGGGCAGCTGGGAAGCGATGTCCAGGACAACTCACCCCTGGGACGGGGTGGAGAAGCTCCCCAAGAGTAAGGTGTCGCACACGTAGGGACAGGGGCTGCAGGCGCAGAGTGTGTGCGTGAGGAGTGACCTCTCCAACCCGCACACCTGCAGGCCCGAGGCCTTCGCACAGCTGTGCTGTGTCTGCCTCCTGTCCCATCGGTAGGCGCTAAGTTCTACCCCTCTCGGGCCTGTGGTCCCCACAGACACCTGTCCTCCAGGACCTCTGGAAGACCAGCTGGAGGGAAGGGGGATGGGAGTGTGGCCCGCTGGTGAACTGCACCGCCTGCTGTGGCTGGGTCCTCACGGGGTCAGAGCTTCTGGCCACACGGCTGCTTCTCCCACAGGTCAGGACCTCCAGGCTTTGATTGTTTTCATGCTGCGAACCCAGGCCCCGTTCCAGGGCTCCAGTGACGGCACCAGCCCTTTCTTATTTCTGTGAGAGTTTCCCTAAGTCGCCTCGGCTGGGCTCAAGCCTGTGATAACCTCCTGCCTCAGCCTCGTGGAGGACTGCGGTAACAGGAGGCCTGTGCCACCACTTTGCCTTTTCTTTGGGGGGGGGGGGAGCACATAAAAATATATAATACGGCAGTTAATATACATATATAAATACTAAATCTTGTTAAAAATTTTACTATAATCTTTTTTTTTAATCCAGGGCAGGGGTCGGGGCTGGACCAGTGGCTACAGAGCTTGTCTAGAGTGCAGAAAGCCCTGGGTTTACTTCCCCAGCACCAAAAATTAGGCAGGTGTGACGGTGCATACCTGGCACTCGGGAGACTGGGGCAGAACTGCACGTGTTCAAGGCCAGCCCGGGCTGCATAGTGAGTTCAGGCCCAGCCTCGGCTGCAGACGGAGGCCTGAGAGTCCAGTGCTCTAGGGACCCCAGGCAGCGGGAGCCCCGGTGACTCCTCACACAAATGACGCAGTGAACACCACCCTGCTGAGAGCACTTCAATTGCTACAGCTTTATTGTTGCGATACCTTGAATCGTTTTATAGGAACAGTAGAACTCTGAGTCATTTAATAGTGAAAGAGTCATCGAGGGGAAACAGTTTTGCTCCACAGCCACACTGAGACACACAGTGACCCTTCCAGTATGGAGGTTCCCCTGGCAGTTTTAAACAGGCACCAGGTGACAGCACTGGGGCTGTCACTCCTTTCTTTGTGAAAGGACTCAGCCTCAACAGAGGCATGACACGGGGGTGGGGGGGGGGGGACAGCCTTCCCCGGGCTACGAGCCCCCAATATAACAGCAGAAAATGCCGTATTTGTAAACCTTGTGCATCGCCTTCACCAAGGCCACTTGATACTCTCATTATAAGAAACAAAATCGGAGTTTTAAACTCATTTCCCTATTTTGCAAACAAACTCCCGCTGCTTCTGACGGTGGGGCGGTGGCTCCAGCTCTGTCACCCCCCGCGCCGGACAACTTCCTTATTCTTATGATACGTGACCGGAACCCACAGAAGCAAGGGGGTGACCAGCGTGAAGGAGGCTAGAGCCACCCAGGAGGCCACCGCGGGCCCCCAGGGCGCTCGGCAGGAAGACAGTTCCTTCGTACACAGAGATATGACCAAGTCCAGACCCTCTGCCCCCCGCCGTGGCGAGCCTGGCCCGTGGGCCGAGCCGTCGCCAGCTTTTCTCAGCAGCTTCTGAACAGCTCGGGCCAAAGGGAGGGAAAAAGAGCGAGAGATCCAGAGGCGGTCAAGGGTAAACGAGGCGCGTGAGAAGGTGGCGGGCCGGCGCCGGGCCTGAGGTCAGCCTCGGTCCGCGGGTCACCTGGGGCCCAGGTACCGGCCGGCACCTCAGGACCATCAACTCTCATCTTCAAAACCCACCACAGCTACGGCATCCTGGCATTGTTCCCTCACAACGCGTCCAGAAGCAGGACTCCGTGACAGGTCTATCTGGCTGGTAAGTTACAGGACATGTAAAATCCCAGAGAGGGGACGGTCTCCCCGTGGCTTCTGTGCCAAGGCCCGAGATGGGCATCGGCAGGGGCTAGGATTCCCGAGACATCTGCGAAGTCCCCTATTCCTTGCCAACAACATAAAACGCCACCTTTGCATACGCTGGAATTGAGGCCATTTCAGAATTTCCACTGAAAAAAAAAAAAAACACTCCACCTAAAGATTCAGTTTGCCAACGCCCCTGGTGCTCCTGCCGATGGCAGCTCCAGGCAAGGAGGGCAAAGTGAGGCCATGGGCCGAGGTGGCAGACGGAGGCCGGCCCGTGTGCCCCAGGACTTGGGGAAGCAGACCTGGACGACCCAGCAGCTTGGAAGTCACATCCCACCAAAGGAGTCCCGCAGACTCATCTTACAAGGGAAATAGCTATGTAGCTGGGCAATTCTGTGCTCTTCAAATCCCCTCAGGGCGAGCGCCCAGCGCCAGGCTGGCGGGCGGCCCCTGCTCCAGCCCCAGGGCCGCCCCACAGCAAAGAAGGCAAAAGCAACCAGCCTGGTTTTTCTTTTTTCTTTTTCAGTCTCTCCTACTTGAAATAAATATGGAGGAGGCTGTCCCCTGGCCTCAGGACGGGGACCCGAGGGCACGCTCCGCCTCTGGTGTGGCGGTGGTCTCGAAATCTTGCTAGTGCGTGCGGCCCCTCTAGCTGGCACCCAGCGGACGTGCACCAGCGCGCGGGGCCGAATTCCAACAGGACCTGTGCCCGGGGCACCTTTTCTTTCACCTTCTCCTTGGCACTGGGGCTCGAACCCAGGGCCTTCACACTGAGCTGCATCCCATCCCTAAGTGGCCCAAAGTGGCCTCGAACTTGGTGAGCCCCTGCCTCAGCCTCCCAGCGTGCCGGGATTCCAGGCCCGCCCCACCAGCTCCTGGCTCTCAGTGCAGTTCACTTACGACCACATGGCCCTAGACAGCTGGAGTCCCCCGTGGGAAGCCAGCGATGCCAACACGCAGAGAAAAAGGCACAGGCGGCCAGCGCCACGGCCGAGCCTCGCGTGGATGGCCGGCAGAGCTGCCTGCGAGGTATTCTGTGTATGAGAAAGACGAGACGTGGGGAGAGAACGGACAGACGCAGCGGTGTACCTCATCCTGAGCTCCACCATGACGCCTGCCAGCCCCTGGAACAGGCGTCACAGCTTCCCGTGGCTCCACCCGGCCACCGGAACTTCGCACGCTCTCCAGCACCCACCCATGCGCCTCCGAAAATCCCTGGGCTAAGGCGGGCTCTGGGTGCTTCCCCACAGGGGACCCTGAGGTCCAGGCTGCAGGAGCGACTCCCAGTCAGGTGCAGACAGCTGTGGGACCGAGGGCCACGGACTGGGGACAGAAGTCCTGGTGCCTGCACCAAGTTCTCTGTTATCCCAAAGACACTGGGGGTGGGGGGCAGACCAGCTGAGATGGCGGCCTAGGATAGGAGTGGTGGGGCACAGCAGGGAGTCAGAGGGCGGGGTGGGGTGCCCAGCCCCCCTGATCACAGATCAAAGCCGTGCCGCTCTGTTTCGCTTTGTCATTCTTTTTTTCTTTTCTTTCTTCTTCTTTTGTGGTACCGAGGCTCAAAACCAAGCTGCATCCCCAGCCCGTTTATACTGTTGACTTTGAGACGGTCTCGCTAAGTCTGTAAGTCCAGGCTGGGTTTGAACTTGCAATCCTCCGGCCTGGGCCTCCAGACAGCTGGAAGGACAGGCTGTACCGCTGAGCCCGGCTCCCCCCTCCCCCGACGGTGCTTCTCAGGACCCAAGGCCCCACCTGAGCCTCCTCCTCCTCCTGGCCGCCTTCAGGCAGTTGGAGTTGAAAGCAGGGAGCTCTGGGAAGCAAAGCCTCCCGCAGTCCTGCGGGCGCATGGGGCGTGGGCTGTCTGCCGTGGGCTGTGGGCGCTCAGTGCCAACCGCCCCCCGCTGTTCAGACTGTGCCCAGAGCAGACAGGTCGCCTCCGGCCGCATCTGGCCAAACCACGCAACCTGGGGACTCACGTCACACACGAGTTGCCTTCTGAGAAACACGGCAGTAGCGGCCATGGAGCTACGCCCACCAGGACACGTGGACAACTGGGGGGGGGCGCTCCTCCTGGTCCAGGTCACCCCGTCCGCCGGTCCCCCGCCTGCGGCCAGCCCAGGTCCTGGGCTCCTCTCTGGGTGGCGACTAGAAGCGGTGGTGGGGGGGCGCTGCGGGTGGGGCACCCGGCTGCAGCCTCTGCACGTGGCACCCGCGGCACAGCAGGTGGTCCCCCAGGGGGTAGCAGCGGCGCCCATCCTCGTCATTGAGCTCCAGGCCGCAGTCCTAGGGAAACAAAACAACAACGGGCTGGGGTGTGGCCTGTCACCCAGCGCTTGGGAGGCTGAGGCAGGAGGATTCCAGCGTTGAGCCCAGCCTGGACAGCACAGAGATTTAGTAAGACCCTGGCTCACAATCAAAATTAAAAGGGCTGGGATGTAAAGTGCTGAGTGTGCAAAGGCCCTGGGCTCGAGCCCTGTGTCGCAAAGGCAAGACCCCAAGACCAGCACACAGGCCACCGGCCCGCTCTCCGTGTCCTTATGCGACAGCCCCTTCCCAGCAAAGGCCACAGGTCAGTACAGAGCGCTAGACAGACGTGGGCTGTGCCAGCAGAGCCCTGCAGCCTGCACCCCAAGACTGAGTCACAGAGGACGTGGAGGCCACCGGGGCCTCTGCACTTGCTGTGCACAGGCACCAGTGTTCTGACCTCACGGGCTGGACGCACGGCCCACCCGTCTCTAACTCCCTCAGGGTGGCGAGCAGGGACCTGAGGCCGTGCGGGGCCTCTTACTGTCTGAGACAGGGCCTCACTCCATCGTCCACGCTGGTCCTGAACTCACTACAAAGCCCAGGCTGGCCTTGGACTCACAGCAGTCCTCCTGCCTCAGCCTCCCAAGTGCCGGGATTGTAGATGTGTGCCACCATGCCCAGGTTATGTGGTGCTGGGGAATCGAACTCAGGGCCTTGGCGTGGCACTTGCTAGGCAAGCACCTTAACCCCTGAGCCATTCCTCGAGCCCTCGCTTTTATTTCTGACTTCGAGACAGGGTGATACTGAGTTACCCAGGCTGGGCTTGAAATGAATCCTCCTGTCTCAGCCTCCCAGAGTGGTAGAATTACAAACCTGTGTGGCCAGCCGGGCTCGGCACAGCTTGAAGGAACTTGTGAGAGCAAAGTGTCCACAATGGCGGGTGAGGGTCTCCACCCTGGCGCCACCCGCCTGCCACTCCTCCCAGCCAGGATCTGGGGCCGACACTTCTCAAGGCGTCCCAGCTCTGCAGCCCTTGGGGGGGCAGCTGGGAGTTTCAGAACTTGCCGCTGGTGGTATATTCTTTTGTTTCCGTGGTCCTGGGGTTTGAACCCAGACCTTCTCACTGAGCTCCAGCCTCTGGGCTTTTATTTTTGACTTAGAGACAGAATCTCACTAATTTACTAAGCTGCCCGGGCTAGGCTTGAACTCGGGATGCCCCTGCCTCGGCCTCCCAGAGGGCTGAGGTGACTGCCCCGCACCGCCGGCCCAGCGCTCCAGGATTTCCACGGCAGGCACGGGGGCTGGGTGAGGAGCCTACCTCGCAGTGGTAGCAGTCCACGTGGTAATCTCTGTCCATGGACACAACACGGATGGTCTCGTCCGAGCCCTGGGACCAAAGAGAAGTAAGACACGCTGAAGAGGCCACAAAGGGTCACGGGGGGGGGGGGGAGGTCCATGCGGGAGCCACACAGGGCCACACGGGGCCACTGAGGGCCACGGGTCAAGAGGGGAGAGATTCGACAGTAACAGCAGGAGGTTGGAGAGGAAACGACAGATCGGCAGGACAGAGGACAGATGTAGCTGAGGCGGGGCCGGGAGGTGGAGAGTGGACACTCTAGAATGCCAGAGTCACCTCAGGGGACAAAGGGCCAGTGGAGACAGCCATACATACATTTTATACATAGTTTTCTTCATGCATCAAAGACAAGTTTTTCTGTTCATGAGTAACCTAAGAGCTGGTCGGCAAGAGTCCGGCCTGGCAGCCGGACGAGGGGGCACAAGCAAGGTCGGGCAGGGCCGGCTCACAGAAAAGGCGGTGCTGAGGTGGGACGGGACACAGAATCCTGGGAGTGACTCCAGAGAGAGTCGGGTCCTAGAACAGAGGTCGCCAAGCCCGAGGCCACAGACCGGTGTGGCTGGGCGGGCTGGCGGGAGCTGCACAGTAAGAGGGCAGCAGCAGGCAGGGTGCCAAGCTGTCTATTCACGGCTGGGCCTCCTCGCGGGCACAACGGCCCGAGTCCACCTCCTGGCCGGGGGGCGCGGCCACGGCTTCTCCTAGGAGCGCGAGCCCTGCCATGCACCGCGCATGCAGGGATCAAGGCCGTGTGCTCCTTGGGAGACCCGAACGCCCGCTAATCTGCACAGAGCTGAGGCCGGGCTGCTAGCGCCCCCTCTCTGTCCCCCATCTGTGGGAAACTGTCTCCTATAGAACTGGTCCTTGGTGCCCAAAAGGCTGGAGATCACGGTCTGAGGAGACCCAAGGGCCACGTGGAAAAGCATCTCACCTCTGGTGGAAGGATGGCAAGGCCACAGGCGGCACACTTGGGGGCCAGCACCCTGTGGAGAGAAGGGACATCGCATTGCTTCTGGGAGGCACAGAGCCACCTCGGCCTCTCACTCTCGTACAAACTCCTCAGCGTGGCTTACTGTGGAGCACACGTCCGGGTGGCCTGGGATCGTTCCCAGCTGACAAGAGGCCACTTGGCATCCTGTCACTCCTCTGGACATGGAGACCACCCCACCTGGGGCCACAGAGCCCAGAGTAGTAGACACCAACCCTGACTTAGGCCTGGTGAAGCTGGTAAAGCCGGGGGCACAGGCCACTTGGTAGAATCTGACTAAGGCATAGTCAGAAATCCAGACAGTGTCTTTTTGTTTTGTTTTGTTTTTCACTAAATGTGACGTTTTTGGAGACAGGTCTCATTGTATATATAACCTAGGCCAGTCCTGAACTCACCATATAGCCCAGGCTGGCCTTGAACTCGTAGCAATCATCCTGTCTCAGCCTCCCCATATGCACCATGACCACACCTGGCTAATGTGTGCTAGGGAATCAAACCCAGGACCTTGAGCTTTCTGGGCAGGAGTTATAAGCACCGAGCTACGCCCCCAGCCCCTAAATGTGACTTTTTTGCCAGTTCCTATCTACAGTGGTATCCAACTGGGCTCCGAAGGCCTGTGCTGCAACCCTCCAAGCCTGTAAGACTTTGCGGCCCGGGGACACGTGGCACAAAGCAGCTCCCAACATGCCGCAGTCGTGTCCACCCTCCTCTCCCCGCACCCCCGGAGGTCACTGCTCCACGCCTCCTCACTTGTGGTAGTCCCGGACGCAGTAGATCTTGTTCTCTGAGTCCACGGTGAAGGGGACCCCGTCCAAGCACTCGTTACAGATGGCACAGCGGAAGCAGCCAGGGTGGTAGGACTTGCCCAGGGCCTGCAGGATCTGGGGGTGGAAAGGCCGGAGTCACTGCAGGCCTGGGAAGGAGGGGCAGTGGAGGAGAGGGGACCCTGGGCTGTGGGTTTCTGCCCACTGTCACACACAGACAAAGACCAAAAGGTGGCTGGGATGGGCAGGCCGCTCCGGACTCCTCCTGCTGCCTGAGAACTCAACGACGGGCCCCGAGCCCAGCTGGGGGCAGGACACAGGGCGAAAGCAGCCGTGTGCACCTGGCCCAGGTGCTGGCTCCAGAGTCGCTGAGATCCCTGCAGTAAAGATGGGCTGCACCGCCTCTCAGGGAGGAGGCCCCTCCCGCCTGCCAAGCCCCCAGCTCACACGGCACCACAGGTGGGCAGTGGGGGATGGACAGTCCAGCAGACAGCCAGCATGACCTGAATCGCTATACTCTGGCCTTAATGGCTGGAGACGCAATGCCAGGGCTGGGGCGGGGGGCGTAGCTCAGTGGTTAAAGCACTTGCTCAGTGTGTGTAAGGCCTTGGTTCGAATCTCCAGCATCACACACTTCCTGGGCATGGTGGTGCATGCCTATAATTTCAGCCTTCAGGAGGCTGAGGCAGGAGGACTGTTATGGCTGGATCTGGAATGTCTCCTGAAAGCCTCATGCCTTAGGATACTGTGCAGCACCTAGGAGCGGTGAACGGCGAGGGGTGTGGCCGGGCAGACGCTGGGACTTGACCTGGAAGGGGCGGACCCCTGGGACAGAACCTGGAAGGACACACGCTGGCTTCGCCCTGCCTGGCTCCCGCGGCTCCCTGTCCACCCGGCCATGAAGGCCTTCCTCCTGCTGGGCCCCTGCCACAGGCTCCACCGTGGCCAGCACCCATGAAGGGACTGAGAGCTGCAATAACCCCTTCCTCCCGTAAGTTGTGGGGGTTGGATATCGTGTCCCGGCAAGGAGAAGGTACCTAACGCAAGGACTGACGCGAGTTCCAGGCCAGCCTGGGCTGCAGTGAGCTCAGAACCAGTCTGGACTAAAAGTGAGCACCTGTCGCAAAAAAACAAAACAGCAAATGCCAAAACCAGGCGTGGAAGCGCGCACCTGTAATCCCAGCCCTGGGGGAGGCTGAGGCAGGAGGATGGTGAGGTTAAGCCGCGTCTGGGCAACTCAGTGACTTAGCAAGACCCCACTTCAGCCCCAGAAATAACAGGGCCTGGTGACATAGCTCAGTACAAAGGCCCCGGGTTCCAGCTGCCCACCACCCAAAATAAAACCAGCTGTGAGGGGCTGGAGGAATGAAGCAGCAGTTAAAGCACTGGCCTAGCAAGCTTAAGGCCGCGGGTTCGATTCCCCAGCACCATATAAGCTGTGCGTGGTGGCGCACGCCTGTAATCCCCGCACTCAGGAGGCTGAGGCAGGAGGACGGCCATGTGTTTGAGGTCAGTCTGGGCTCCATAGTGAGTTCAGGACCAGCCTGGGCTACGGAGTGAGACCCTGCTCCAAATGAATAAATAAATACATCCAGCTGTAAGCACACGTGGAGGTAGAAAACACCGTTCTCGGCTCCTGGCTCTTGGTCCCCGCGGCCTCCCCTCCCCGGCGACAGCCTCCTGGCCCCGCTACTCACCATGTCCATGATCAGGTGGCCGCAGAGGAAGCACCTGTCTGCCGACTGCTGGAAGCCGGAGTACTGCACAGGGACAGAAAGAAAGTTAGCCCAGGCGAGGACAGACTTTCTGAGAAGCCGTGTCCCTTGGAGCAGGAGTCTGTCCCCTCCCTAGGGACAACACGGCTAGGTGCCGAGCCGTGGACTGCTTCCCCTCCCCCCAGGGCCACAAGCGCCATCACACAGACGAGTGCCACCTCTGGGCACCCACGCGGGGCCCTGCCAGGTGGGAGACAGCCCAGCCAGTGGCCTGCATCTCTAATCTCACGGCTCGTAAAGAGCAGTTCCCTGGCATCTCCTGCAGAACTTGGGAAAACAGCAAATCCTGTGGGGCATGCCTACACACGCTGTGATCCAGGCCGCCCGGCAGGCTGAGGCAGGAGGGTGGCAAGTTTGTCCCCAGCCTGGGCAATTGAGCAACTTAGCAAGGCCTTGTCTCAAAAATCAAACAATACAGGCTGCCGACACAGCTTGGCGTGAAGGTCTGGACTCTGATCCAGGTCTCTGAACTCAGTACGCTCACCAGGCTGGCCCTGAACCCAGGGCAGTCCTCCTGCCTCAGCCTCCTGCATGCTGAGATTACAGCAAGTGCCACCACACCCAGCTAATGTTCACATGGGGCGGCAAGCTCAGGGCCGTGTGTATGCTAGGCAAGCGTTCTAACTAACGAGCTACAATCTCATCCCAAAAGCGCAAGCTCTTGGCCCCACACCAGACCTACTGAACTGGAAACTGTGTAGAGGTCCTGCCAGTCTGTCGGCACAGGCTTTAGCGGGCGCTGACACAGACTCAGAACAATTCTGCTAGGTGTACTTTATTACCCCGTTTCTAAAACGGAAGCAATGGGAAACTCAGAGAGGCTCCGTGATCTCTTCAAGGTCACACAGCCATGCAGGGGCAAGGACAGGATTTAAATCCAAGTCCAGCTCTGGTGAATAAGCTAGTGCCAGAAGCAGGCACGGTGTGCACACCTGTAATCCCAGCACCTGGGAGGCTGAGGCAGGAGGGCTGCCATGAGTTTGAGGTTATCCTGGGCTCCTTAGTGGGTTTGGAACAGCCTGGACTATGGAGGAGATACCCTGTCTCAAAAAAAAAAAAAAAAAAAAAGCTAGTGCCAGGCTGGGCAGAGGGTGGGGGGGTAGCTCAGTGGTCAGGTATGTGCTTAGTCCACTCAAGGCCCGGAGTTCAATCCCTAGCAATGGAAAGAGGGAATTAAAGCTAATAATGCCCTTTATAATTAGTTTCAAAGACACTTGACAAATACCTACTTAACTTTGCTAAAACACATACATTCACAGAAAGAGTTTAGAGTTTTTAAAGAAATCAAGAACTCTCTCTTCCAAGATACTGGAGGCAGGGTATAATGGTACACGCCTGTAATCCCAGTATTCTGGAAGGCTGAGGCAGGAGGATCATGAGCTAGACCTCAGACTAGGCAGGTAAGTCACATTCCATGTCAATTTTTGTTTTTTTGTTTTGGTTTGGTTTTTTTGAGCTAGGGTCTCTCTCTATAGTCCAGGCTGGCCTCGAACACAGGGCAATCTCCTGTCTCAGCCTCCATGACGGGCTTACGTGGTGCTGGGGAATAGAACCCAAGGCTCTGAGCTTGGTAGGCAAGCTCCCCAACCACTGTGCTATCTATTCCTCCAGCCTCCCAAAGTTGTGTTTGTTTTTTAAGAGGAGGAGCAGGCCTGGTGATGTAGTTCGGTGTCAGGGCCGGGGAAACCCGAGCACCAAAGGGAAAAAAAAAAACAAGAAAACAGAAAACAGAAACCTACTGCATACAAATGAGACGTCATGGGAAAGGTGACCCGAGAGAGGCAGAAGAGGGAACAAGAAGCCGCAGGGGCCTCACGGCGGCGGTGGCATCTGTGGCACGTGTGGCCCCACCAGCCCGGGGGAGGGGGGGTCTCTTTATTGTCACTAGGGGCCCGGCCCTCCCCCAACCCACCGTGGTTCCCAGAACCTCAGTAGGTGGCTGCCCAGAGTTCAGGAAGGGAACTGGCTCAGAACCGGCCAATAAGAGCCCTCCAGCACCCATGATTTTTGGGTAACAGGTGACCCAAGAAGACCAGTGAGACTCCAGGAGACATCTGGGCATCACAGGGTCCAAGGGGCTGAAGCCAACACTGGCAGTGGCAGGGCCACAAACGGCTTAGGGTTTTTGTGGTCCTGGGCATCAAGCCCAGGGCCTTTGCGCTGACCCGCATCCTCAGTTCAATTTTTATTTTCAGATGGGCTGCCCAGGCTGGGCCTGAACTTGAGATCCTCCTGCCTCAGCCTCCCAGAGTGCCAGGGTCACAGCCTTGTGTCCCTGGGCCTGAAAGCATGGAAAAGGCCGCTCCTAGTCCAGAAGAGGCACAGGGCCATGGCAGAAGGGGGCGAGCGGCCTCCCGGCACGAGGCTCCGCGGTGCACTCTGCCACAGCAGCCAGAGGACGACAGGTCCTGACATACTCACCAGGAAGTCTTCCTCACAAAACACTTTACCGTTGACGAAATAGAAAGCTTTTCCTCTTAGTTTCCGGCCTAAGGAAAGATCAAAAGATAGGAAAAAAATGTTAATAGTGAAAAAAATATGGCAAAATCTTGTTTATTAATTTGTTTTTATTTTGTAGTACTACGAATGGAGCAAGGGCCTTCCCACCGAGTTACGCCTCCAGCCAGGATCTCAGAAAGTCACGAAGTTGCCCAGGTTGGCCTCAAATTTGTGATCCTCCTGCCTCTGCCTCCCAGAGTGCTGGGATAACAGGCCTGTGGTACTTTTAACTTTTTAAAAAAGCGTATTCAAGCCAGGCCCGGTGGCACAGGCCTGTCATCCCAGCACTCTGGGAGGCAGGAGGACTGAGAGTTCAGCCCACTCTGGGCAATTTAGGGACTCAGGGAGACCCTGTTTCAAAATCAAAAATAAAAATGGGCTGGGAATGCAGACCAGTGGGAAGGCCCCGGGCCCCACCCTAGTTCCATACACACACAAAACACTAGCTTTCCGCACAGGATCTCGGGGTCCACCAACAGAACCCCTCCACAGCCGAGAAATTAACCCTAACCCTTTACTCACTGAGCACTCCAGAACGCACCAGGGGGTCACAACCACTTTTTGTTCTTATCATAGACACCTGCGCAGCAGCTGCCCTCGGTCCCTCCAAGGTGACAAAGAGCCCACCATGGGTGGAGGACACGACCAGCCAGGGGAAGAAGCCTCCCGCTGCCGGATCTCCAGGAAGCCCTGGCCGCAGCCCGGTGGGGGCCACCCCTTTCCTAAGCTTCTGCAGGACCCTCTGGACAGGCAGCGGGTGCAGTTTCAGAGCAGGCCACTGGAGGGAGACAGGCGCCTCCTCATTCCTGGAAGATGTCTGAGCCCGTACTGGGTAACTCAGAAACTTAGTGAGACCTTATCTCAAAATTAAAAAAAAAAAAAAAACTTAAGTAAAATAAGTGGGCTGGGGATGGAGGTCAGTGCAGAGGCCCTGGCTTGACCTCCAGTACCAGAGAAACAGAGCGAGACAGAAGAGCCACCAAAAATCACAGACGAAGACAGCCCGTTACGGCTAAGCGTCGAGTTCTCTGGGCTCTAACACACTAACAAGGGACCAACCCGGATTTTGTCCCCAGCAGCCCCGAGTGTCCTGCCCAGCTCCTCACACTGCAATGCTGTCACCCAGCTCCTTTTGACATTTTGGGACACAAGGATCCAGGATGCTGGCACAGCGGCACAGGTTTGGAAACGAACCAGGGGAGGGGAACGGGACTCTGGGGCTGGTGCCGGCTCCACCGCCAGGCTGTGGACCTTGGGAAATTCTGTTCCTCCCTGGGCCTATTCTCTCCCGGTCTCTCGTTCCCCCACTCCTGCACTGAGGGCCAAGCCCAGGACCTTCCCGCTGAGCTACAGCCCCAGCCCATGATTATTCCCGGTGTTGAGACAGGGTCTTTCTAGGTCGCTAAGGTGCCCAGGCATGGCTTGAGCTTGCGATCCTCCTGCCTCAGTCTCCCAGACACCTCAGATGACAGGCCTGTGCCCCCGGACCAGCTCCACCATCACCTCTAAGGACAGAAGGTGGGCCGGACATGTCCCAGCACCCCCACCCGACCCCAGCCCGGCCTGCCATCTCCGTAGTGCTGAGGTGAACGGGACAGGCTCCTGAGGACACCCTGGCCCAAGCCAAGTCCGCCTGACACGGGAGGGGGGCAGAGGCACAGCGCGCCCCTACGCTCGTCACTGACTGAGCCCAGGTGGGCTCCTTCCTGGTCTGGAGCTGGGTTTGCTGGCACTGGAGCCGGGGACACGGGGCTCCCGATTGCATGGTGCTGCCCAGAGCAGCTGGGTGTGCGCGCGCCAGGCGCCAAGGTCCCTCCTGCCTGGGGACAGGGAAGCTTCCTGACCAGGAGGCCGGCAGGCGGCCGTCCGTGAGAACAGACCTCAGGAGAGGCACGACCCGGGCAGGAGCTCCCGAAGAGCGCGGTCCCAGCGAGGAAGTGCGCCGGGCACACTTGGCTTCACCGCAGGAGGAAGCCAGAAGCAGCAAGGCGGACCGCACAGCCCACGGGGCCTCCAGGGCTCCCCGAGGACACCCATGCGGCTCTGTCCCGTGAGCCCGGGCGTGCCACGCCTGACGTAGGACCAACTGGACACGCTGAGCAGCGATCCCCGGCTCTCTGCGCGGCCTGGTATGAACCGGGTCGCACAGCAGGAGATAAACAAGAACAAAACTCAAGCTCCATCTGCCTACAGCCCCCCACCGCTGCTGGGACCCCCAAGCTGGCCTCCTGCCATTCAGCGGGATCCCAAGCACCTATACCTGAGCCATCTCATTGTGCTAAGTCACATTACCCTGCCCTGCGCTGCGCTGGTGGTAGGAATCCCCGCCCTATGTCCTGTGGGGCCGTGGAGGCCAGGGCCTACCGCCCCGGGACACACGACCTCCCCTCTCCCGGCTCCGGTTCCCTCGGCCCACACTTACTGCAAGCGGCGCAGGTGAAGCAGGCGTCATGGTAGAGGTTGCCCATGGCCTGGCAGGCCTGGCCGGCGCCGAACACGCCTTTGCTGCACTTCACGCAGGCTCCTGCGGGCGAGAGCACACCCGTGAGTCGAGCAGGGGCTGGCGGGAACAGAGCCACAAGCAAGCCCAAGGCCGGGCGCGGCGCCACCTGGCCAGCCTGCCACCCAGCCCCCACCAGTGGCTCGGGTGACGTGTCCCTTGTGCTCTTGCTGACCCCTCCTTATGACTGCTGGAAACAGCCACCAGGTGGGACCACGGCGCCAACCCTCGGGGTCCCCCACTCTGTCAACGGGGCCCACAGCTCCTCGGCTCCAGCCTCCAGCACCACAGCCTGCCTTGTGGCCGTGACGGCTTGACCCCGGGCCTCAGGCTTTATGAAACATCACACCCGCTCCGCGGACGGGTTCCGGGCCCTGGGCCCAGCAGGCCGCTGGGGCCTGCCTGCCCTGCCTCCCGCCCTGCTCCGCCCTCCTCAGAGCCCAGCACTGCTGCAGGTGACATGGCCGAGCGGGTCCCACCTTCGCCTCTCGCACCGCGCTACAGCCACGCGGGTCGGCTCACACTCTCTGAGCATCCGTTTCCTAACCGGAAGTGGGCATTGTTCCAACCTGGTCTGCAGGTGCCCAGGGGCGGCAGATAGTGAGGGATGGAGAGAGAGAGGGGCCTGAGGAGAGGAGAAGCAGAAACTGGGGAAGGTGAGGGGAAAGCGAAGACAGGCCCAGCATCCCAGCGCTCCAGAACGCCGAGGCAGGAAGACTCCCAACGCAAGCCCAGCCCTGGACAGTCAGCGGTTCCAACGGACCCATCTCAAAGTAGAAATCCAAAAAGGACTGGGACATCGCTCAGAGCGAAGGCTCTGCGTTCAGCCCTCAGTACCATGAATGAGAAGAAAGAAGAAAGAAAAAGTTGAAGGTTTGAGCAGGACGGAGCCCACTGCCGCCCCGCAAGGTCCCCGCTGTCCCCACCCACGCGACTGACCGCATAAAGCGTCAACGCGAACCCGCCTGCCAGGGCACCATCCACGGTTTTCCACACACACCCAAGGCGGCCGCACCGTCCCCTCCCTCCCGGAGGCAGGATGGCAAGGGGAGGCCAGCACTGGCCTTGGGCCTCGGCGAGACAGTCAGCCAGAACGGAACCGCCGCCCCCGCAACTGCACGCTCAGGCCACGGTGGGGAGATGAGGGGGTCAAGGAGCGGCCGGCCAGCCGGGGCCTTCTGGCGTGATGAAATGGGTTGGGTTTGGTTTTCTCCTGCTGCTGCGGCCTGTGCGATGAGTCACATCTCCATCCCTTTGTTTATTTACTTAGAGACAAGTCTCACTAAGGCACTAAGTTGCCCCAGGCTGGGCTCGAACTTGCGATCCTCCTGTCTCAGCCTCCCAGAGCACTGAGATGACACGTTTGTGCCACCACACCCAACTAGGAAAAAATTTAAGTAAAAAGGTACCACCAGGTCACCCGATGCCTCTGCCACCTGCCAGCCTCTGTCCGTGAGGAAGGCGGGTGGCAAGTTCGAGCTCAGCCTGGGTAACCTAGTGAGACCCTGTCTCAGCATCAAAAATGAAAATGGGCCGGGATGTAGTCAGTGGGAGGGCCCTGCGGTCAGCGCCCACACCAAGAACAGATCGAGACAAGGGTCCCCAGAGGGGCGGTGCTAGGTCCTGACTCATGCGGCTCAAGTCCCGCGTACAGGGTCCAGGTCCCTCCCTGGGCTGCGGCCTGCCCCAAGGCTGGTCCTAGGTGCAGGTGAGGCCACCAGCCAGAGAGGCAAGCCACACTCGGCACCCAGCACCCCCACACCCTGCGTGTCCCGCCTCTGCCCCTGCCCCACTTCCCAAATCAGTGGTGAGAGCCGGATCGACAGTTCCAGCTCAGCTGGACGACTTAGTACCTCAGCACAATCCTGTGTCAATTAAACCATAAGAAGGCTGAAGGATGTGCCTCGGAGCAAAGGCCCTGGGTTCAAACCCCAGTACCAGAAAATGGCGGTTCAGAGCACGCCTGGGAGGCAGAGGAAAGGGCACCCTGCACATAGTACAGGCACCAAAACAGGCAACCATTCTGAAGGACAGCTCGGCACAGGCATTAAAAGCATCAAAAAAAAAAAAAAATTAGAGCTGGGCTGGTGGTGCAGGCCTGCATCCCAGCACTCCGGGAGGCTGAGGCAGGAGGATCACCAATTCAAACCCAGCCTGGGCGTGCAGAAGGAGGACCGTGTGGCAGACAAGTAAAGAAAACAGGTCAAAAATTTGGCTCAGTGCAAAGGACCCAAGTTTACTCCCGAGTACTTAAAAAAAAAAAATCATTTGATCCAGTAATTTAACAGAATTTTTGCTAAGCTGGGAAAATCAGAGATGGCCCCTAAAATGACGGGGGACAAAGTGGCCACGGTGAGGGGCGAGCACAGCAGAGGCAGGCGCCGCCGGAGAGGTCACCTCCCGGGTGACAGAAACGTGTCCAGTTTGGGCAGCCCAGAGCCCACCAGGGACCCCTGGCTCACATAAGCACGTCTTTTCAGGGCTCGGGAACGACTGAGCTGCGCCGCCAGTCCTTCTGACTGCGTGTTTGAGGCAGGGTCTCCCTAAGATGCTCAGTTGCCCGGGCTGGGCTGGCACTAGCGATCCTCCTGCCTCAGCCTCCCAGAATGCTGGCACAACAGGCCTGTGCCACCAGATCACCTGGATCCCCAATTTCCCTCCTTACTTGTACCCCCCTGTGCTATCTGGCTATGAACTTAGAGGCTGCCTCTTCCTGCTGCCCCCTGCCAGGGGGCTAGCCAGGGGGGTGGTGGCCCTGTCCCCAGGGCAGCAGGGATCCCAGCTTTGTGCCCTCAGCCCCCAGGCCAGGCTCGGCCCGCAGGCTGTGCTCCAGGCTGGCACTCTGGGAGCTGCCTGCACAGCCGTCTCCAGCTGCCGCCCAACCTGGCCTCCTGCCACCCGCCCCACGTGCCTGTCGGAGGCTCCTGCCCAGGCACGGGACCACAGCCTGGCGGAAGGGCAGGGCACAGGCAGGCAGCCGACCCTTGGCCCCACAACACCAGATCCCAAACTTCCTCCCTGCTCCCTGGACAGGAAGCGCAGCCTCCTGCACTCACGCCCGGGACAGCAGGCGCTTGGCCCTGACAGGCTGCCATAGGCGCCCGGGGAAGGCTTGTTTTGGGGGTCTTCGGTTTGGGGTATCTTTTTGCTCAGTACTGGGGACAGAATCAAGGGCTTCTGCGCTCAGTTACAACTCGTTATTTTTGAGACAGAGTCCTAAGTTGCCTTGTCTGAACTCAAACTTGAAATCCCCCTGCCTCCGCTTCCCAAAATGCTGGATTACCGGGCGCATGCTTGCCACACCGGGCCCCGAGAGCCCCTTGTGTTCTTGTTCTGGGGTCGAGCCCTGGACCTTAGTCTGAAGCCACATCCCTGGGCCTGGCTGTTCTGACACAGTCTCTCTCCAGGCTGCCCAGGTGGAACTCGAATTTGCAATCCTCCTGCCTCGGCGTCCAAGTGCCAGGATTCCAGATGCGGCACCACCATGCCCAGCATCAACACAAAAACATCAGTGAGCTCTTACACGTGCTTTTTCTTTTCCATGCTAAGTCTTCAAAATCCTGATCACATTCCCCACTTACACGTACGCCTCGGCCGGCCGAGCCACGCCCAGTGTCTAAAGCTGCAGAGGGCTCGGCGTCCCACCTGGCAGCGTGGGTCCATCCTAGCCAATTCCAACCGCACAACCACAGGTGTCTCACTGGAGAAACTGAGGCACAGGAGGGTGGAATCAACTGCCCAGGCTC
Source organism: Ctenodactylus gundi (assembly GCA_004027205.1). Taxonomy (NCBI): domain Eukaryota; kingdom Metazoa; phylum Chordata; class Mammalia; order Rodentia; family Ctenodactylidae; genus Ctenodactylus; species Ctenodactylus gundi. The sequence goes on along the minus strand of PVKB01004239.1, from coordinate 66,503 downwards.
CCACCTTGGGGGCTGATCCACAGGGGAGGGGGCAAAGCTCACAAACTCGGGAGCTCTGCATGCCTCCTGAAGCGCCTGCACGCCTGGCTCTGTGTAACACGCGTGGCTGTGTGCGCTCTCTCTCTCTCTCTCTCTCTCTCTCTCTCTGTGTGTGTGTGTGTGTGTGTGTGTGTGTGTGTGTGTGTGTGTGTGTGTGTGTAGGAATTGAGCCGAGGACCTCTATACTCCCCAAGCCCATTTTTTATTTTTGAGACAGGGTCCTGCTAAGTGACTAAGTTGCCCACTCTGGGCTTGAACTTGTGATTCTCCTGCCTCAGCCTCCCAAAGTACCAGCACAACAGGCCTGCACCATGAGGCCCCCTACTCACCATAACTTTTTTTTAATCACACCTCATAAAGGGAGCAGGGAGGATTTCGAGGGGGACTCAGGGCCATGTGACTTTTGCTGCATCTTAAATGCAAAACATTCACCCCCTTTTCCAGCCACACCTCGTCCAAGTCCAGGGGAAGGCGGGAGGCGCCCATGTGTTCCCAACCAGCTCCTGGCAGCCGGGAGTCACCTCGACCTCACACTCCGGGGACACCCAGAAGCAAATCACAGACCGAGAAAGAGGAGGTGGAAACTTGGCCAAGTCGATGCTCCCAGCTCTCGAAACCTAAAAATAACACGGCTGCGAGTCCCCCCACCCCCACCACCCGGGGTCCAGCTGGCTTCCCTGGCCGTGGGAGAATGAAAACCAAAACCAGGACGAGGTAGAAATACCTGCCGCCAGCCGGGACACTCTGCTGACCACCTCGGGGAGGTTCCTGCTCCCTGTGCCGGGTGGACGCAGAGCAGCTCCGTCCGGGTTTGGTTCCGGCAAAGGCATCCTGCATGTACTAACTCGTATACTCACTTCCTAACTCTTACTTTACTGGCCCCCTTTTACAGATGGGGGAAAGTGATGTCAGAATGTCAGAAACTGGGGCTGGAGGAATGGCACAGCGGTTAAAGCACTTGCCGAGCACAAGGCCCTGAGTTCGATTCCACAACACCACCTAAAGCTGGGCGTGGCAGCACACCCCTGCAATCCCAGCACTCGGGAGGCTGAGGCAGGAGGATTGCGCTGAGCCCAAGGCCAGCCTCAGCTACATGGTAAGGTCAGGACCAGCCTAGACTACAGAGTGAGACCCTGTTAAAAAAAAAAAAAAAAAAAAGAAGGAAGGGGGCTGAGGGAAGGCTCCGTGGTTAAGAGCACTCGCCTGCCAAGTGCTCAGCACCAGAGTTCGATTCCCCAGCACCACAGCAGCTGGGTGTGGGGGCACGCACTCCTGCAATCCCCGCCCCTCCCAGACCCCCTGGGAGTCCACACAGGGGAGGGCACACACGGGGACATCAGCTTTTGAGATCATTTTGATTTCAACTTTAGGAAAGAGCCAGAAGTCACACAGTGCCAGATCCGGTGACTACGGTGGCCGCGGGCACACCATCGTGTTTTACAAGCTGCCCTTCTCAGAACTGGACGGCACAGGGCAGGAGCACTCACCACATTTTTGGTCATACCCCATAAGTACCCCCAGGAAAGAGGACACCCAAACTGCCTCACAGGTGGCGAGAACCCCGGGGCGAGTGTGTGCGGCTCGAACGGATTCACAGCAGTGTATCTATTTTTTGGAGACAGGGTCTTGCTCTGTAGCCCAGGCTGGTCCTGAACTCACTCCGTAGTCCAGGCTGGCCTTGGACTCACGGCAGCTCTCCTGCCTCAGCCTCCTGAGTGCTGGGATTACAGGCATGCGCTACCACGTCCAGCTTATGTGGTGCCGGGGCACCGAGCTCGAGAGCATTTCTCCAGCCCCGAGAGCAGCGCACCTCACACTGTCATAAATACTTTGTAATTTAAACACTCACCGTGGCTGGACTGTCCTCTGGGCTTTCTGCGGTACCGAGGGCCCCCGGGCCTCCGCGCCGAGCTACGGCCCCAGCTCATTTTCCAGTCTTCATTTTCAGCAAGATCTCACTAAGTCCCTTAAATTGCCCAGACGGGGCTTGAACTTTCAACCCAACCCTCCTGCCTCAGCCCCCCAAAGTGCTAGAATGACAGGGGCGCACCACCAGGCCCAGCTGAGCTCCCTGTACAGGGCCGGGGCCCTCCAGCCTAAGCACCTACTTCTTCATTTTTGAGTGAATCACAGTGACAGAGAGGGCACGAGCCAGGTACTGCTTAACAGAGTAGCTGTTGCCGGGACAAACCCAAGTACCTGGGGCAGGGGCAGGCCACAGCGAGGTTCAAGGTCCTGCAGGAGGGCAGGGTGCCTGGAAAGGGGACTTCCTGCCGCACAGCCCAGCGGGAGGTGGACAGAGGCCCCAAGCGTGGGCGCGGTCCCCTCCCAGCTGCAAGTGTAAGTAAACATGTACCCAGGGCCGCCAGGACAGAGCTCACCGCAGCATCCCAGCCAGGTGCAGAGTCCCAGCAGTCAACCGCTAGCACTATAAAATTACACACATACACACGTGTATTGCTGGCCTGCCATCGCAGCACTCTGGGAGGCTGAGGCAGGACACGGCCAGCACGTCCTATGTCGGCCTCCCGCAGGCTCAGCTTCCCCTCTAGACCCGCTGGCAGTACTGACAGGGCCAGTTCTATGAGAACCGCAGGGGCAGTGAGCAGACAACATCCGGGGTCTGGCCCCCCAGCCCTTGCTGCCTGGCCCCCAACGCCCTGTGTCCCCCACTCACACCCCAGAGACGCACGGTTCACCCGCTTGCCTCCTTCAAGTCTTTCTTTAAATGCTGCGCCCAGCGGGGCAGGCCTGTCATCCAGCACTTTGGGAGGCTGAGGCAGGAGGCTCACAAGTTCAAACCCAGCCTGGGCAACTTATCAAGATCCCAATCAGGTGCTGGAGGAACAGCTTGGTAGCTAAAGCACTTGCCTAGCAAGCACAAGGCCCTGGGTTTGCTTCCCCAGCTCCACATAAGTTGGCCGTGGTGGTGCACGCCCGTAATCCCAGCACTTGGGAGGCTGAGGCAGGATTGCCAGGAGTTCAAGGCCAGCCCGGGCTGGTATATAGCCTGCTCAGGACTGGTTTGGACTACAGAGTAACATCTTGCCTCAAAAAAAAAAAAAAAAAAAGACCCGAATAAACATTACAAAGGCACTAAAAATGCAGTTCCAAGGGAAGGCCTAGGGCTCAAATTCTACTACCTCAAAAAAATAGCCATTTTTTCAGAGGGGCCTTTGATGGTCCCAGTTAAAAGGGGAACCCTCCTGTGACCCCAGCCTGAAGCTGTCCCTCCTCCAGTTGCTTTGTGACCCCAGCCCGAGGCTGTCCCCTCCTCCAGTCACCCTGTGACCCCAGCCCGAGGCTGTCCCCTTCCAGTCGGCCTGTGACCCCAGCCCGAGGCTCCGTCCCCCTCCAGTCCGCCTGTGACCAGCTCTCTTTACTCCGCTCCTTCCCGGCTCTTCCAGGCACTGTCTGACCTGGAGGCTCAGGCTCCGTCCCGGCCGGGCCACGTCTGGCCCTCCAGGCTCGGACCTCGGCGGGCAGGCCGAGGCTCCAGGGACAGATGGTAATGAACAGGCCCCTGTACTCGGGACAACCGGCAGGGAGCTGCGCCAGGCGGGCGGCAAGGGGAAGCTGAGCAGAGGCCGGAGTGAATGGCGCCGGCGTCGCCAGGAAGGGACCACTGGGGAGCAGAGGGACCTGCCTCCAACCAGCAAGTTTGGGTTCCTGCGGACACGTGGTAATAAAAATAAACGACTACAAGGCAAGCTGGAGCTGCCGCGGGGCGGGCCTGGCATCCCAGCACTCCGGGAGGCTGAGGCAGGAGGATGGGAAGTTCAAGTCCAGCCTGGGCGAACTTAGTGACTTGGGAGATGCTGGCGCCACCCCCGCCCCCACCAAAGAGACCAGGATGTGGCACAGTCAAAGCCTGGCGCTGCATCGCCAGGACCACAAGACGCACAAGTAAAAGTTAAAGAAGTGAATAAAAAACCTCAGGCGGCCAGGATCGGGAGAACTGCTTCCCACACACGCTCTGGGGTTCCAGCTGCGGCCACCGGCCCAGCACTGTGGGCCGGCTTCCTTCATTCTGAGGGGCCGGGGCGGCGCAGGGAGGGGTGCGGGGTGCCCTGGGAGGGTGAGAAGCAGAGAGTAGCCACCTTTCCTTCCCCTCACCCATGCCCTGCCCCCTCCTTCTCCGGAGCCCAGAGGGTCAGGGGAAAAAAACAGCCCACAAGCCCTAAAAGCAAGCCTCTTCTTGGGGTTCTCCTGGACGACGGGAAGATCACTAACCAAAAGAAAGGTACTAGCTACCAGCCGGGCCCGGTGGTCTAATTCCAGCGCTCTAGGAAGCTGAGGCAGGAGCGTGTCCAGTTGGAGCCCAGCTGCCTTCCACGGCCAGGCTCCACCCGCCTCGACTGCCCAGAAGGACCCAAAGATACACAGGGCATTCGCCCCAGCACACAGCCATAGACGGAGCCCTCAGGGGCATCTGGCCGCAGAAGGTGCGCCCACGCGGTGGAGTCCAGCATGAGCCTGGCGCTGCAGGAGACTCCAGGGTCGCACCTGAGTGCCGCGATCACAGCGGTCCAGCGTGACCGCTGCCCAGGGTCACCCCGCCAGGCTGAGCCCTTCACCGACCTCAGTCCAGCTCTGCAGGCTGCTGTTGTCCAAAAATGCTTTCAAGTTTCTGAACCAGACGAAGGAGGTGACAGAGGAAGGAAGGAAGGAAGGGAAAGAAAGAGCCAGGCCCGGCGGTGCAGGCCTGTCATCCCCGCACTCGGGGAGGAGGCTGAGGCAGCGGGATCTCAAGTTATTGCCCAGCCTGGGCAATTTAGGGACTTGGCCAGACTCTGCATCAAAATCAAAAATGGCAGAAAATGTGTGGAGTGGTAGAGCTGGAGGCCCAGTGGTTAAAGCGCTGGCCCAGCATGTACAAGGCGCGGGATTCAATCCCCCAGCACCACACAAGCCAAGGGTGGTGGCGCCTGCCTGCAATCCCAGCACTCAGGAGGCTGAGGCAGGAGGATTGCCGTGAGTTCGAGGCCAGCCTGGGGTACACAGGGAATTCATGACAGCCTGGATTGCAGAGCAAGACAGTCTCAAAAAAAGGCGTAAGGACGCAGCGCAGAGTGAAAGCCACGAGTTGGGTCCTCAGTGCAAACAAAGAAAGAAAAAAACGGGGTTCCCCATGGCCACTGCGGCGCCCAGGCAGGGACCGGTCCCCACCGGCCTGTCACTCACCAAAGTAATCAGCCCTTGGGTAAGCGTCCATTTCCCGCTCCAGGCGCTGGGTGAGGGCTTCCAACTTGAGCTCCGCAGCCGAGGGTCCGAGCTCCGCGCCAGGGCCAAGGGTCTGGCAGGGCAGCCTCACCCTGGGGGCACCGGGGCCTTCTGGGGACTCCGGTCCTAGGCTGCTGTGCACCGCCCAGCCTGGAGAGCCGGCTTTACAAGGCAGCCCAGGAGGGGTGGGCGTCACTGGCTGCGCCAGGCTGGCAGGACCCAGCTTGGCCCCGGGACCGCGGTCCGGAGGATCCAGCTTAGGATCCAGCCCAGGGACAGCAGCTGGCTGGGGACTGCCCCTGCCGGCCGGCACGGATAATGGGGCGGAGCTGGAAAGCAAAGATCTGGGCCCATCCTGGAACCAGGGCTGAGCGTCCGAGGCGGGCTTGGCCATCACACCAGCAACCTCCGCGCTCGGGCCGGAGTTGGTTTTCGGAACCGCTCCGGGCCCCTGGCGGCTGAAGGCTGAAACCGAGGGGCCCCCGGGCTTCGCGGGCACCCCGTTCTCCAAGCTGGCCGGAGGAAGGCCGCGGCCCAACTGCTGCGAGGAGGCCGTAGACCACAGGCCGGCCGGCCTCTCGCTGCTGGGGCCACCACCCTCCTGGCCGCTCCCGAGAGACCGGCTGGCGTTCAGAGAGAGCTGCGGCTGGCACAGGTGGCGGTCCCCGCGGGGCCGGGGCGAGGGGCGCTCACTCCCGGGGAGGCCCGGCCACCCGCCCCCCGCGCCCAGGCCCGGGCTGGGGGGCTCTTCTAGTCTGTTTGGACTTCCCAACGCGACGTTGTCGTAATAGTCCCCGTGCGCGAGGCAGGAAGGGTCCTGGCAGGGCTCCGCCTGCGGGAGTCCGGGGCTGCCGGGGCTCAGGCGACGCTCCCCGGAGCCACAGTCCTGGCTGCTGCCGGGCCTCGGGCCGCACGCCCGCGAATCCGGGGAGGGGTCAGCGGGCCGCCCGGCAGCAGGCGCGGCGGCCGCCCCGGGCGGCACCGTGGGGGCAGCCAGAGGGGGCTTGGCGGCGCCGTCCGCGGGCAGCTGGCCGCCCAGCCCGGCTTCCCGCCGGCCCGCCGCGCTGCCGGGCCCTCGGCCACCCCGGGGCGCCGGCTCCTCCGGCAGGAGCTGCTGCTGCTGGAGGTGGATTCTGGCCATCTTGGTGGCGAACACCCTGCGCGTCTCCTCGAACTCGGGGTTGTTGCCGCCGCCCCTGCCCACGCGGAACAGCCCGTCCTTGGACGCCTCGTACATGTTCAGGTCCTCGATGAACTTGCTGGCCTCCAGGCCCAGGTCCGGGTACTTCTCCATGCCGCGGCCGGAGAGCGGCGGGGCGAGCGCCGGGATCAGCTCCAGCCCGGGGCGGGCACGGGCCTCCACCTGCCCGGCGCGGGGGTCATGGCCACGGCGGCTTCCGCCCCTGCTGGTCCCGGCGCCCACGTGGGCCCCGATGGCGTCCGGCTGCCCCGCCCGCTCGCCGGAACTCTCCGCTCTTTCCCAAAACTTAGAAGTCGCCAAGAAGAGAAAGGCGGGCGGCGGGGATCAGGCGGAGCTCGGGCCGCGGGTGAGGGCGCCGCGCCGGGCAGCGCGGGCACAGCGGGCACAGCGCGGGCAGCGCGCGGGCCGGGCAGGAAGCGCACGGCCGCCGCGGCGCGCGGCCCATTGTCCGAGGGCGGCGGGACGCGGAAGTGCGCGGGGGCGGGCGCCGGCGTCCGGGCCGCGCGGGGCTGGACGCACGGAGGGGCCGGGGACGCGGGGACGCGTGGGAGCCCGAGGTGCCCGCAGCGCCGCGTTCCGCCGCCGAGGGCGCGGGACCCCCAGCGCCGCCCCGCCCCCTTCCCGTCCCGCCCCGGCCTGGCCCCGCCCATCCCGGCATGGGGCGGGGCGCGGGGCGGGGGCGGGGTGGGGGCGGGGCGCGGGGCGCTGGGCGGGGGACGCGGCCTGGGACGCGCCGCTCCCGGGGTAGCGAGCCTTGATCGAGTCTCGTGCGCGCGTCCCCCGTGGGCGCCACTTCCTCCCCGGGCTGTGTCAGCCGCCTGGCCGGCCCGAGAGGCCCGACCGGGAATCGGGACGTCACCTGTGGCTGGTCCTCCTCGACAGGCCGGAAAACCGAGGCCGGGACGGGCAGGGAAAGGGAGAATGGCCAGAGCCGGCCAGAGGGCGGAAAGACAAAGGTCGCGTTGTGACCCTGAGCCACCCAAGGGCAGAAAGAAACGCACCCGCTTTTCTGTGCTTTGCTTCGGTTTGGGGTGTCCCGAGGGCTGGGCCACACCGCCTGCCCCTTTTAAATTCTTTTTTTTTTTTGGAGACACTAAGGCGCTCAGGCTAGGCTGCGTCTTTGAGAGGACCCAGGACTTTCGCGCTGAGTCACATCCCTATATCCCCAGCCCATATGTTTAGTTTTGTTTTGGGAGAGGGCCCCACCGAGTTGCTAAGCTGCCCAGGCTGAAATTCTCCTGCCTCGGCCTCCTAGCTTGCTGGGATTGCAGGCGTGCACCACCCGGCCTGCAGTCCCGCGTCCTCGATCGCCCTTCTCCAGGATCCGGCATCCCTGAACGGGCGCACACACCCTACCCCAGCTCTGCGGCCGCGGGAGGTTTCACAGCCCGCGCTGAGACCCCAGGGGAGCTCAAGGCGCAGGCCCCAGGACCGGTAAATAGTCGCAAAGCTCACGAATACAAATACAAACTAAAAATGCAAATACAAACAAATGCAAATACAAACTAAAAATGCTAGAAATGGCTGGGAAGGTGCGCGTGTGTCACCGCCACTGTGACGGCCCTCCCATCTCAGTCTTGAACTCCCGCGGTGCCGGGCTGGAACTCAGCTCCGCGCCCCAGGCGGGCTGTGGGCACCCAGACTCCCCGGGGTCGGCTCTTCGTGTTTCAGGGGCTTGGAGACACCTGCTCACCAGCAGCTCAGAGAGGGTGTCTAGCTGGGCCTGGGGGCACAGGCCTTTCCTCCTAGCACTCTGGGAGGCCGGGGCAGGAAATCGGAAGTTCAACCCCAGCCTGGGCAACCGTAGCAACTAGTGAAACCCGCCTCACCTAGGGTGCATCTCTGTCCTTCGTACAGGTGACCTCGTGCCTGGAGCTCTGTTCCAGGTGCTGGGGACATGCCTGGCAACCCTCCCTGCCCCTGTGGACTTGCATTCGTCCGTGGGGGCAGCCAGTGGACGCGACACTCACCCAGTGCAGCCCTGTGGGGATGGTGGTGGGAGCGGTGGGCGCGGCAGGGAGAAGGCCTGGGGGGAGGGGACGCGCTGTTCTAGACCAAGGTCAGAGAAGGTCTGGCTGAGAAGGTGACGCCTGAGGGGCCAGCGCTGTCCCGCCGGACTAGTATGTGGGAGGCCCTGAATAATAAATACCAGGTGTGACTGAAAAAAAAAAGGATGGATTTCTAAATTACACATGGGAAAGGCAGGCCCGGTGGTGCAGACCTGACACCCCAGCACTCTGGGAGGCTGAGGCAGGAGGACGGCGAGTTTGAGCCCAGCCTGGGCAATTTAGTGATTCAGCAAGACCCTGTCTCAAAATCAAAAACGCAGATCCTCCTCCTCGCTTTGAACTCACTGATCTCATCGATCTGGCCACTGGCGGACTCTGGAGTCCTCTGTCCTGAGTCTTGTGTCCTGGCTGCCTCCACATCCTGGATTGACTCAAAATATTAACCTTCCATGGGGAAAAACCAGAAGTCAGTCACACGGTGCCAGATCCCATGACCGTGGCTGGTGAGGACACACCACCATGTTTTTATTTGCCACACACTGCTGCAAATGTTTGGTCAACAAGGGAGTCACAGGGGCTGGAGGAACAGCCCAGCAGTTAAAGCACTTGTCTAGCAAGCACAAGGCCCCGAGTTCGATTCCCCAGCACCACATAAGCTGAGCATGGTGGCACACGCCTGTAATCCCAGCACTCACAAGGCTGAGACAGGAGGACTGCTGTGAGTCCAAGGCCAGCCTGGGCTCCACAGTGAGCTCAGGGCCAGCCTGGGCTACAGAGCGAGACCCTGTCATGGATAAAATAAAATTTGCAAAGGGCTGGGGATATGATGCCTGGTGAAATGTTCACTTGTGAAGAACGCATGAGGCCTTGGGTTCACAAATAAAAAAAGAGCTTCTGTTTGTACGGACAGAGAGGTGCTTTTATTTAGGTGTGGATAAAGAATTATTAACCACAGGGCATTTGGAAGACTCTAGGCCCCGACTGCAGCCTACACGGCGCTCGGCCGCCCAGGGAGCCCACGAGGCAGAGGCAGCGGCCTGGGCTGGAGACAGGGTCCTTCTTATTCAGCAGCGAACTGAAAGGGCCTTTCTGTCCCTTCTGCCTGGCTTAGGAAATGTCCCCGCACACAAAGCCCAAGTGTCCCGAGGCTGCAGGGCCGCCAGGGGCAGCTCTGAAAGGGACCTTTCTGTTCCAACTGGGAGCTGGGGTAAAAGGACAAAGAATGGGCTCGCTGGGCTTTTCCGGCCGGTGATGCCCAGGGCAGCCAGGAAGCCCGGCCTCTCCTTCCAAGGCTACTTCCTGAGCCCAGGGCTGCTGGTGGCGGTTGAAGGGGGAGTCGCCGGGGAGCTGAGGCATGGCCACCGTGCAGCCCTGTCCGGCGGGCTGCGGGAGCCTTAGCGCCTAAGGTGCTGCCCGGAAGGTCGCCTGGGCCAGACCCAGATCTCAGGGCTGTGACCTGCGTGGTGTGTGTGGGCTGCTCAGGGCTGTGGATACCCAGCGGTGTTCTTCCCCGTGTGCCTGCACCTGCCTGAGCCCGCAGGGTCACCACCGGGCCAGGCCCTCCCAGGCCAGCTGCTTGGGAGGGGCAGATGTCTCAGCCACACTGTGGACACGCCACTCTGCCACGCCCCACTGCTCTGGCCTTTTTTTCCCCCCCTTATGATACAGATAGAGCCCAGGGCCTTCACAGTGACTGTACCCCAGCCCACTACTTATTTCTGATCTTGAGACAGGGTCTGCTGCTAGGTCACTCGGGCGGGGCTCAAATTTCCCAATCTTCTGCCTCCGCTGCCCAGAGTGACGGGATCTTTCATTTTAATGATGTGTACATGCCTTAAAGTTCAGAAGTCACAATGGGCACTCCGTGCGAAAAAGGTGTCCTTCCCATCCCATCCTGGCCAACCTGGGAGCCTCCAGGGTCACCCGCCGTCACACCCTTAAAGTGCTGGGTTTATTTAGTGTTAGGGACTGAACTTAGGGCCTTGGCTCTGTGCCACATCCCCAGCCTTATATGCAAGGCCCTGGGTTCAGCTCTTTAGAACCACATAAGCTGGGCACGGCGGTGCAGGCCTATAATCCCAGCACGCAGGAGGCTGAGGCAGGACGTTGCCCACGAGTTCCAGGCCAGTCTGGGCTACATCGGGAATTTAGGACCAGCCTGGGCTACAGAATGAGACCCTGTAATTCCGTCTCAAAAAAAAAAAAATTTTTTTTAAGTGTTGAGACACATTCTTACTAAGTTGTTAAGTGGCCCAGGATGGGCTAGAGCTTGCACACCTCCTGCCTCAGCCTCCCAGAGTGCTGGGACCGCAGGCCTGCTGGCGGGCACCACACTGGCGCGCTTGGAACTCTCCCCCTGGTGCACGGGCGGCTGCTGCCTTTGCTCCCTGCGCTGAGTCACCTGCGGGCAGCCAGGGTCCTGGTCATGAGACCCAGGCTACGCCCTGCTTCTGCTGTCCCCTGCCCTGTGGCAATGGGTGACCTGGAAACCACGTCACACCTGCGTCCCTGTGCAAGCATGCCTGCCGGACAGGACCTTCCAGGTAGGAGCACAGGTGGCCCCCTACTTATCACGGATTCACTTGGGATTTTTGGACTTTACAATGGGTATTTTGGGGGAATTGTATGGATTTTCAGCTTACATTTTCAATTCATAGTGGGTTTATTAGGATGTAATCCTATCATAAATTGAGAAGCACTTGTATTCTTTTTTTTTTTTTTTTGTGGTATTTGGGTTTGACTCCAGGGTCTTTGCCCTGAGCTACATCTCCACCCTTTTATTAGTTTTATTTTGAAACAGGCTCTCTCTAGCTCATTAGGTGGTCCAGGCTGGGCTGGAACTTGTGATCCTCCTGTCTCAGCCTCCCAGAGTGCTGGGTTGACAGGCCTGCACCCCAGGCCGGCTCCCATGTGACCTCCTTCTCCCCAGCCTGGTGGGGGAAGAGGCCTCTCGCTGGGGTCCAACCTGATTTCTCTGACTGTGACTACCCCGAGCACTGAGTCCCCTTCGTAAGGTCACAAACCAAAGAACTCCTGAGTTTCTTTCCTCTGGAAAATCAGGGAAATAAACCTCGAGCTCTGTGGTCCGTGGAGACCGCCCTTTCCTGGAGGGCCAAGAGTGGAGACCCAGGCACTCTCTGTCCTCCCCCCGCTCCCCCAGGCCCTCATCCTCCTGTGAATGAGCTCCGGACTCCCAGGTCACTATGACACTTGGCTAAGATTGCTTCTCTCCAGCCAGCCTTCCCCCTAGCCAGGGGAAAGGCCTGCACAGCTGGCCCTGCACAAGCTGGTCACTAGGGCACATGTGCCCCGGGGCCAGCCTGTCACCAGCGCCTGGCCCCCCAGGCTTCCCTCTGCAGGACAGCACAGAGGACTGTGCCAGGGACATTCCTTCTGCCCAGAGGACCTTCTCTTGTTGAAATCTATGTCACAAAAACAAAACAAAATAAAAATCTGGGCCCATGACCCAGGCCTATAATCCCAGCCCTCTGGGGGCTGAGGCAGGGAGACCACAAATTCCAGCCCGGCAGCCCAGCCCGTGCTACCTGGCAGCATCGCAAGAGACTAGCTCTAACTAAAATAATAAATGAATAAATAAACAAAAGTAGGCGGGGGTGTAGCACAGCATGGAGACCCTGTGGTCATTCTCCGGGACCGTAAAAAAGAAAGGGGCTGGAGGGGCATAGTGCAGCATTTAGAGCACTCGCCTGGCAAGGGCACGGCCCTAGCTTTGAGTCCCCAGCGCCGCATAATCCAGGTGTGGTGGCACGCGTGTATAATCCCAGCGCGGAGGAGGCTGAGGCAGGAGGGCCGCTGTGAGGTCTAGGCCAGCCTGGGCTACATTTAGAGCTCAGGACAAAGCTGGACTACAAAGCTTGTCTCAAAGGAGACCGGAAGGAAGGAAGGAAGGAAGGAAGGAAGGAAGGAAGGAAGGAAGGAAGGGGGACAGGAGGAGAGAGAGAAAGGGCGGCCCGGGAAGGCAGGACGTAGAGATGGTCACGGTGCATCTGCACAGGCCCAGAAATGCAGGCACACACATGCTGCAGCGTGGACCGTGACACGGCAGTGGCCATCTGTGGCCCTGTGACCATGGCTCTGGAGTGAGGCTGTCCTTTCTGTCCCCAGGGGAGGCGGTGGGCAGGTCCAGGGGCAGGTCCCACATGGAGCAGCCGTGCCAGGGCCTGACCTCACCTTACCGCCATCTGCCCGCCTCCTCCCCTTTGCGGCCTTCCAGGAGGCAAAACCTCAGCCGGAGGCTACGTGCCGCACCCAGCCGCCCGCCCGGCACAGGCCACAGCTGGGGGGGAGGGGCGGGGGGCCGCGCTATCACTCAGGGAAACTGAGTGCAGTCGCCCGCCCCCCCCACCCCCCGTGGGGCTGTGCAGCCCCAGGCCCCAGGCTCGTGGCTTGGGCAGGGCCGGAGGCCGTGATGTGCCCAGCCGTCCTCCCGTGCAGGGGCAGGCAGCGTGGGGCTGGCCTGGCATCACGTGACGCAGCCACGGTCCTGACAGAGGAGGAGAGGGCAGAGGTAGGAAAGGAGGAAAGAGGGAGGGAGGGAGAGGAAGGAGGAAAGGACGAAGTGGTGAACAGCAGCAGCTGGACGAGCGGCCGGCGGCACTGGGAGGCCGGGGCGGACGCCTGCGAGTTCGAGCCCAGCCTGGCAACCGAGCAACTTACTGAGATCCTGTCTCAAAATCGAACACAAAAAAGAAAAAGAAAAATCGCTGCTGCTGTCAGGCAAAGCGGTAACGCAGCTCCCCCAGGCCTGCGCCTGTCGCCCACTTGCTCCTCCCCAGGCAGAACAAGAACCGGAATTCAAGTTCAGGGCTCAGGGCACCGGGCGATGAGTCACAGGTGTTGGATTCCAGCAGGCCTGGCCACCGCCTCGGTCCCCTCCGTTCCTGGCTGGAGGCCTGGAGTGAAGCCGGCGCTCCCTGGCGGCCATGCCGGGCCCCACCCCTGCATCTGGGGCCTCGCTGGCTGCCGGCCCAGCGCTGGCGATCCCCACTGTCCCCGCCCTGGGAATCTCTGCCTGCTCACCCTAATTCCAACCTCCCAACTCATCCTTCTGGCGGAGCCTCCCCTTCCCAGGGCCAGGCGAGGCCAGCCCCAGGATCAACAGCTGTTTTCCACGGGCTCCTGCCCACCAGGGACAGGAACGCAAGCTCAGCAGGCTTCGTCTGCTCAAGGCCTTTCCGTGGCCTGAGGGTGTGGTGGGCTCGGCTCCGTAAGCCCCAGGCTTTTCCCGCAGCCTGGGAGGGGATGCTAGCGGACCTTCCTCACTTCCAGCCGTGGTCTAGAGCAGGGCACACCCTGCCTGGCCACCTGCAGAAGGGGGCTACTGGCTCCCTGTCTAGTCGCCTGGGAGCCCCACAGGGGGAGTGGTCCTCAGGTAGCGAGACCCTAAGGCCGAGGCAGGAGGAGCTGCCACCTACCACCTACCCAGGTGGAAGCTGGCGCCCTGCCAGGCCGTGGCTTCCATCCGCACGGGCACGGGGTGCTGGGCACCTCTGTGCAGGAGCCGGCTGCCCAGCGGGGAGACGCTGCGTCCAGGGCAGCTGTGCCCGCAGCGCTCTGCCCACTAATGAACCACTTCACGGCCCAAAACCGGAAGCACGAAGCGAGCAGAAGCAAGCAGACAGCTTGCAGGACTTGCCGTGGGCTGCGGGTGTCTCCCCTCGCACAGGGTCCTGGTGGGGAGCCCCCGCAAGGTCCCGCAGGGCCCAGGCACGAGGGGAGAAGGCACACGGGACGAGGGTAGGAGCGGGAGCCCAGGGGACCCTGTCCGCCTGCTCCAGTAAGGAGGGAGTCCCAGTCCCTTCGCTCCCGGTGTCTCATGTCCCAGTCTGCATGGGTGCCACATGGACTGGCCTTTCCCGCAAGGCCAGGATTACCGTCATGTTTCTGTTGGCCCAGGCCACACACCTGTGATCTCAGCACTGAGGCTGAGGCGGGAGGATTGTCCTGAATCCAAGGCCAGCCTGGGCTCCATAGTGAGTTCAGGACCAGCCTGGGCTACAGAGCGAGACCCTGACTCAAAAATAAATAAATAAATACCACCTCCAGGTCTGGGATAGTTACTGAATGAACAATGCTTAGGCGTCGTAACCGGCCGAAGCGGCTGGGCGTGCTCTTGGCACAACTGTGACAACGGTCCTCAGCGAGAATCACCCTGGAATCTGGGCATGAGGTATTTGGATGTAGTGGAGTAACCGTGGAGCCGTGAGCTGCTGGCAGGGCCGGAGGCCTGGCCTGGATGTGAGGGTCTGTGCCACTTGTTGGGAGGTACCCAGCCCCGAGCCTTCAGCTTTGCCACTGATTGTGGGCCTGGACGTGAGAGGGGCACCCGTGCTGGGCAGGAAGGGGCCCAACCGGCAGATGGAAGTAACTGAAGAAATGTTGTGACAGCTTCTTTCTGGGAAAGCGCTGGCCCTGCCGGTAGACTCGGTGGTTTCCATGCCAGTCTCCCGGCTTGAGCTACACTATGAGCAGGGCTCCGGCCTCGGCCCTGGGCTTCTGCCGTTGCTGGCTGCCCAGAAGACCATGTGGGACCTCCTGAAACTGCCAGCTAAGCAAATCTGCCTTCCCTCACGTTGTGGATGTATTGTCACGGCAATGGGAAAGTGACTCAGCCCCGCCTCTCTCTGCTCTGCCACCGTGCACCGCACACCATCCCTGCTGCTGCCCACGTGGGGACAGAGACCTCCGAAGCTGTGAGCCGAAGGCACCCTCTCCAAGTCTCACCTGCCGGGCCACCTGGCCCTGAGGGGAAGGTGACCAGGGCCTGGACAACTGTAGGCCCTCAGAGCCTGGAGCTCTTCACATTTATGAGAGTAATTCCTTCCCTGTGGGTTTCTTTTTCTTTTTTATTTCTTATTTTTGGATGCTGAAATGGAACCCAGGGCCTTTACACTGAGCTATATCCCCAGCCCATTTTTCCAGTTTTTATTTATTTATTTATTTATTTATTTATTGAGACAGGATCTGTCTGTAGCCCGGACTGGTCCTGTACTCACTGTGGAGCCCAGGCTGGCCTTGGATTCATAGCAATCCTCCTGCCTCAGCCCCCCAAGTGCTGGGATTACAGGTGTGCGCCACCACGCTTGGCTTATGTGGTGTTGGGGAATCGAACTTGGGTACTTAGTGCTTGGCAGGCAAGCGCTTTAACTGCTGAGCCATTCCTCCAGCTCCAGATCTGATTTTGAGACAGTCTTGCTAAGTTGCTAAGTTGTCTGGGCTGGACTCATACGTGGAGTCCTTGTGCCTCAGGCTCCCAAGGTGCTGAGATTGCAGGCCTGGGTCATTACAGGTCCAGTTCCCGGTGGATTTTGTGGAAATTAAATAACGCACGTGCGGTGGGAGGGGACGGATCTGAGTAGCCAGGTGGCCACCAGACAGCTGAGCCCGTTGCCGGCCACCCCCTCACCCCAACAGTGCTGTGTCCCCGTCGTCCCGTGCCGCTGTTGCTCCAGCCTAGCCACTCTCTCCTCCAGGCCCCAACAGTCCCATGTTTTGGAGAGGAAGTTCTCTGGAGCGCTGCTGGTCCCAGGGGGTTTGGCCGGGAGCCCAGAGCCCTTCCTGGATGGACAATATGCCCAGAAAGGCCACTTCGCAGGCTCTGGGGAAAGACAGAAAGTCAAGCAGAGACCCTGCCTCCCTGATAGTACCGTGTGTCTGCACTTGGGACGGGCCTGCGGGCACTCAGGGCAGGCGGGCTGCCTCCGGCCCTCCCTGGTGCGATCCTGGCCCTGGCCTCCCTTCCAGCCCTGGTGTTTCCCTTCCTCTTCCTTACGTCTTAGTTGTTAAGAGGCAGAATTTGGGGCTGGGGAGTAGCTCAGTGATTAAAGCGCTGGCCTAGCAAGAGCAGAGCCCTGGGTGCGATTTCCCAGCACCACCTAAACCTGGCTTGGTGGTGCACGCCTGTCAACCCAGCACTTGGGAGGCTGAGGCAGGACTGCTTTGAGTTCAGGACCAGCCTGAGTGAAACTCTGTCTCAAAAATAAAATAAAATAAAATTCCAAAGAAGCCGAGGTTTACAGTGGTGCATTTCCACTAACAAAACACTTTAGAGTTAAGTCAGCAGCTACGACGCTTGCTTACCAGCCCGTGGTCAGGCTAAAGATCACGCACCCGAGAATCCTATGCACACGGGACGCTGGGAAGAAGATCTGAGCATGCGTGAAGGCTGGCAGCGCAGGCAGGAAAAGCATTTACCAGCGTGGTAAGACCAGGAAGGTGCAAAAACCTGGTCAGAAAGAAGATAAGGAATTTCTGTGACTAGGCTAGAGCACCCCTGGGGTTGACCCACCTGCCCTGCTAAGCACACCGGCCCTGCCGGGCGTCCTCTGCACCTGCCTGGGCTTGTGGGCAAGAGATTTCCGCCATTCAGCCACCATATACCAAGAAAGTCTTAGCTGGAAAATGCAGATGTAAAACAGGAGGGGAAAAAGAAAATACCTTGTAAAAACGAGGAAGACTCCCGTCACTTCCAGGAAGAATGTAATTCCAAACCCCCAGCCGGTAGGGAAGTGGGGAGGGTTTCCGCACCAGGGGGAGAACCGGCCACAAGCGCCTGGGCCGAGCCCTCCCGCCTACTGCGCCTACTGTGCCTTTTGGCGGGCGCCCTTCTTCCAAGATCAGAATTGCGAGTCCCTCTTGGGCTGCGCTTCCTGCCTCTGAGTTCACACTTTGCAGCGGACGGGAGTTTAATCTCTGCCATCAGGGCTGGGCCCACCTCCTTCCAGCCACAGCCGAGGGGTGCTGCACCCCACTGCAGGGCGGCCGGTGAGTTCTGAGCTCCGCAGGTCTTGCTGCTGATCAGTCATCTACATTATTTACAGACAGGGTCTCCGAAGTGCTGGCTGGCCTTGAACACAGGGCAATCCTCCTGCCTCAGCCTCCCGAGTACTGGGCTTGCAGGCCTATGCTACTACGCCCAGTTCATGGACTGTGTGTGTGTGTGGGGGGGCTAGGCACCAAACCCGGGGCCTTGGGAATGCTAAGCGCCCATTCTGCCGCTAACTAGACCCCGAACGGCTTGGACAATCCTTCCCGCTCTGGGGCTGGGGACTGCGCCCCGGCCTTCGCGCTGAGCAGGGCCCAATACTTTCCGTGGAGAGGCAGTAACACCAGCATCTGCTCAGCCGGGTGGGCAGCGCAGATGGGTCAAAGCAGCCAAGCACCGAAGTCCTACTTGACGAACCTGTGAGTTTTCTGGGGTGACTCAAAAAGCTTTTGCATTGCCGAAGACCCGCTCCGCAGCGGCCGGCGACTCGCGGCACAGCACGCTGGCCTTCCCGGTTCTATCCCTTTCTCTCGATACTCACTCCTCCCAACCTCTTGCTTTAGCCCTGGGCCTTCAGTGCGCTTAAATACACCAGGGTGGGCGCCCACCGCGGGCCAGGAGCCGCGGTCTCAAGCCAAGACAAGACTGGGAGATTCAACCCAGGGCTTTGTGCACCCTAGGCAAGCGCTCCAACCACTGAGCTACGCCTCTAGACCTTATTTTTTAATTTTGAGAGAAGGTCTTGCTGACCAGGCTGGACTTAAACTTGGGATCTTCCTGCTTCAGCTTCCCAGAGTGCTGGAATTACAAGCATTCACCACCAGGCCTACATCTCTTAAGAACTAGAGAATTTTTAGGATCCTTGGTGCCCAAGCTATGCCCCGGACCAATTAAAGTGGACTTTCTGGGCACGGGACCAAGCCTACTAGTAAATCTGAGCCACGCTGGGGAACCTATGACCTAGCTACGGGCTAACGGGCCTCGCGTGCCGCCTGCCAGGAGGGAAGGACCACAGGCGTCCCTGTGACACGCCTCTTGGAGTGGGCATGCTGCCAGTGCTTCCGGTGGTGACAGAAGACCTCCATCTGTCTGTGATTAACTCCCGGGATGGGGACTTGGTGGCCGTTCCATGATTACACAGACCCTGGAGTGACCGACATTTTATTAGACTAAGGAAATCATAATCCGTCTGCTGCCGGGCTGCAGAGAACCAGGTCGGAGGTGACTTGGGGATAAGCGAGAGGTTTTACCGACACCGAATGGCTAGGTTGTCTTCCTCTCCCGTCATTAAATATGAACCCCCGGCTGGGCCACGAGAGGTGACAGCTGGACCGCTGTGACCTTGCTCTTCCTAATGCCGACTCTGGGGGCCATGTGGGCAATGGCGGTCCCCATCCAGGGCCCACGAGTCCTCTGTGTAGGCCCTGCAGCCAGCGGTGGCTCTGCTTCTGTTCCAGGAGTGGTGGTGACGAACGCTCCTGCCTCTAAGGAGGTGGCCCTCTGCCCTGCGTCTGTGTGTCAGGAGAGGCCCTCGGGCAGCCAGCTGGGTGTGGGTTGAAGAGGCCTGCAGGACAGAGCTGAGGAGCAGGGGGGATGGGGGCAGCGGAACCAGCTCTGAGTCACAGGAGCAGCAGAAGGTCCCCCGTGCAAGGCCACACACTGGACAGTGGTACGTGTCCTGAACAGCTTCTCCATCCTTGAGGCCAAGAGACCAGCCGCCGTCACCACGCAATGTGACGGTGCCCTGCCCCGGGCCTGTGCACATCCTCTGGCCTGCCTGGTCCTAGGGGGCCCAGTCGGGGCTGCCCGTGGGCTCCCGGGCTTCTGGCTTCTAGGGCCCCTGCTCCTCCCTACTGCTGGGCTCACAGGAGTCTTCCCGGCCTCCCTGCCGTCCCCCCACGGTCACTCCTGCACCAGGAAGCTGATGAGGGCTGTCCTGGGGGACAGGAAGGCCTTCTTGATGCTGCGCCCCTGCAGGAGCCGGGCTCCCAGCTCACTCCGTAACACCAGCTCGCAGACTCTGTCCTGGTCCCGGGCGACACGCTGGGGCACAGGCACCTTGCCGCAGGCTTTGTTGTTGATCTGAGGAGGGAAAGTGCCATGGCTCGAGGGAAGACCGGCCAGAGCTCCGGGACAGCAGCCCTGTGCGGGACCCACGGCCTGCAGGGACGAAGAGGAGGGCCCATGCCCTGCTGCAGGCACGTGGGAGGGATTCAGCACCAGGAGACGCGGACGGACAGACAGACAGACAGACGCTGTCCTTGGTGACACGAGGCTGCTGGCAGCAACGCAGGAGGGACAGGCCTTCGCGCTCTGGGCGTGGGCACCGCGACACTCACCAGCACCACCATCTGCACCACGTCGGGCTGCTGGAGGAACTGCGGGTCCACGGTGGGCCAGGCCTGGAGCAGTGCGCCGGTGTCCCAGGCGTAGTGGGCGCAGAGCTTTTGGGGTACCGATGCCAGACCTACAGGGAAGGGCCAGTCCGTCGCAGGGCACAGAGCCCTGGGCAGGGCAGGCACCTCCCCTCTGCCACAGCCGGGCCAGCACCCGCTGGGCCGTGAAGCTACATCGCCAGCCCTCCGCGGGGCCTCGAGCGTGCTGAGCACGTCACACGCATCACGCGCTCTGCCACCGAGCCGCACCGTCTTTCTTTTCTAAACAATATCGTGTCCGTTTTCCTATAAGAAATATTTATCGTAAACTGAGTGTGGTGGCGCACGCCTGCAATCCCAGCACTCAGGAGGCTGAGGCAGGAGGATTGCCATGTGTTCAGGGCCGGTCTGGACTCCACAGAGAGTTCAGGGGCAGCTGGACTACAGGGTGAGACCCTGTGTCAGAAGTGGCACAGGTCTGTCACCCCGGCAGCCTGCAGGGCTAAGACGGGAGGACTGCAAGGTCGAGCCCCGCCTGGGCAATTCAGCGACACAGTGAGAGACTCTGTCCCAAAGGGAAAGAAAAATGGGCCGGGATGTGGCTCAGTGCGAAGGTCCTGGGTGGGTCTTCAGTACCACCAAAAAGAAAAAAAAGTTTAAGTTTACCGTACCGGGGACGGAACCTGGCCCCATGCACGCTAGGAGAGCACTCGCTCTGCTGGCGAGCTACAGCCCTGGCCCAAGCGACCATAAAGTTAAGCTGTTTGTGAACACAGCTCGGCGCAGGCAGAAAGCCCAGCCCCAGGGCACACGGGAGCCGGGCCACTGTGCCGGGCTGCCAGTGCGGAGGCCAGCTGTGCCGGCCAGGGCAAACGTCACGGAAGGCCAGACCACAGACCTGTAAGGTGACTCACGTCCCGCCTTGGGATCACAGATGGTCCCTAATCTAGGGGCGTGGCTCCGGTAGGCTGGAAAGATGACACTCACCCAGAGAGCCCACACTTTGGAGTCGAGCCTTCCTAGACTGGCGGCAGGGGCACGGTGCGGGGTGAAGCCGGGCAGTGCCACGAGCCACACGACCACGAGGCCGAGCATGGTGGCTGCCCTGCACGCGGGCTGTGTGACGTGCACTGGGATACTGTCCCTGCACCCTGTAAGGGGCACTCATTTTCTGCTGGTGGCTCTCGGTCCTTTCTTTGGAAGTGGGCACGTCAAATATACAGGGTCTCAGCCAGGTGTGGGGGGAGTGTCGGCAGTCCCAGGACCCTGTGAGGCTGAGGCAGGAGGATCGCAAGACCCAGCCTGGCCTGGGCAGTTCAGAGACTCAGCGAGATTCTGTCTCACGATACAGAAGAGGCTGGCGGGGGGGGGGGGGGGGGGGGGGGGGGGGGGGGGGGGGGGGGGGGGGGGGGGGGGGGGGACGGACACGGGACAGCTCAGTCCCCTGTGCCGTGACAGACAGAAATACAAATAAATAAACAAAAGTATAGCAAAGCAAAAACCAAGAGTCTTGGGGCACAGCAGCCCTGGGGTGGGGGGTGGGTGAAGGGGCCAGCCTCACGCCAGTGCTCCCTGGACGGGCAGGGCGTCCTGCTGCTGGGCCGGACGAGGCATCTGCTGCCTTGAATAAAAAAGTGCAGCTGTTGTGGCTTTGCAGGGTCAGGCATGCTGAGGGAACAGCCTCCCTGCTCAGCCCCAGCTCCCGGCCGCCACACCCGGGCCTCGCTCCTGGAGGACGGAGGGACACACTGGAGGGAAGCGGGATCCCCGCGGCACCGGTTCTTGATGACAGAGCCCCTCGCAGGACGCCCCGCAGGGTCGCAGGAGTATCTGAGACGGGCCGGTCCTGTGGCACTGCCCAAGCACACAGGGCCGGAAGTCTTGCTGCAGAGCTGAGGACAGGTGGCCGGGACAATGCGATCTCGTGCGCGCGCTTGTGCCATGGGACGTACTCTGCACGGTGGGGCTCCCGAGAGGATGCCCCCGCCCCCTGCCAAGCCCAGAGAGCCCGTGAACCCCACTCCCAGCAGTCCTCGGAGAAGCGAAACAAAGGGGAGGGCAGTGGGCCCAAGAAGACAGATGGGTGGCCCACCGGGGAGGAGCCGGGCTGCTCAGACAGAAGGGGTTACAGCAAAGGCACCAACCGCGGAGAGGGGGTGGGTTTGGAAGACATTTTTTTTTTTTGAGATAAGGTCTCACTCTGTAATCCAGGCTGGTCCTGAACTCACTATGGAGCCAGGCTGTTCTCGAACTCACGGCAATCCTCCTGCCTCAGCCTCCTAAGTGCTGGGATGACTGGTGTGCGCCACCACGCCTGGCTTAGGCCGTGCTGGGGAATCAAACCCTGGGTGTGGCACTCACTAGGCCAGTGCTCTAACCACTGAGCTCTGTCCCCCCGCCCCTGACGCCCTGGACGCCAAGCAGAACCATCATGTTTCCTGCTGTGTTAGCCGCCTTCCCCGTCAGGGAGATGCAACACCCCTCAGGTGACAGGTGCAGCCTGGCTCGCGGTTTCAGTCCCGGCCAGCTGGCTCCACTCAGGGGCATGGTGGCAGAGGGGCGTGGGGAGCAGAGCGGCCTAGCTCACGGCCAGCCGGGAAGCAGGCAGGGGACAGTGCCAGGCAGGAGGCACTGGGCCAGGCACAGACCCCAGCCTGGCGGCCGTGACCCACCGGCCCACCCAGGTGTGCGCTCCCTCCACAGCCCCAGGCACTTCCCAAAGCCGGCCACGCTGCAGCTCCGCCCTGACTCCCTCGCCAGTCTGAGGAGATAATAAAAGGCCACAGCACAGAATAATAATACGCTTGCAGCCTGGCGGGCGAACACCGCCCTTCTGCGGGGAATTCTGTCTACCCAGCAAGGGGGGTGTCTGTGCCAGCAAGGGAGAGGCAGACAGAGAGGGCGGGAGGGAGAGGGAGAGGAAGAGACAAACAGAGAGAGAGAGAGACAGACAGACAGACAGACAGGGAGACAGGCCAATTCATCCTGCGACGTTAGCACACTAGTGGAACCCGCGTTCCCCATGCTGCCGGCACAGATGCCAACAGGAGACCGGCTCCTTGGAGACCGCAGCCAGTGAGAGCCGGGAAGGCCCGGGCAGGGCGGCGGGGCCGGCAGGGGACAGCGAGCGGCTGCACAGTTTCAACCATTCACTCTGGGAACTTCCCACCGAGCCTTGCGAGCCTTGGCTGACCACGGGGAATCGCAACCTCAGCGGCGAGAGACCAGCTCCGGGCACAGCGGGGCGGCCGAGGCGGCTTCCAGTGCCCGACCGGACAACCTGCCGATCTCGTGGTCTACAGGAGAGCAAGTGACCAGCCTGCCTCCTCCTCCAGGGTGGACACTCGCCAATCCATGAAGAAGGGGAGTCTTGGGTCTCTGCTACCAGAAAACAACAACACTCCCACCTCCTCGTGAGAAGCAGGAATCAAGTTGGGCCTATCACCCAGCACTCGGGGAGGCTGAGGCAGGATTGCGTGTTCGAGCCCAGCCTGGGCGACTTAGCGAGACTCTGTCTCAGAATGAGAAATCAAAAATCCGGTCGGTGTGAAGGCCGTGGACTGGTCGCCTCGTGTCCGCCCACACCCCCGCAAGAGAATCACAGAGCAACGCTGAGGAGAAGGCCCTGCCGAATGCCCGCGCCGCCGGGGGCTGCTCCCCTGCCACCGGCCTCCAGCCGCCGCCCACAGCCGGGAGGGCGTCCCCCAGGCCTCAAGCTCGGCCTGGTTCTGACTCTAGGGCTCCTGTCTCCTCCCTGGTCTGCACGTAGTTCCTGTCCGTGTCTACCCCACTGCACGCACGCATTCCTCCCTTCCCTCACTCACTCCTGTGCAGCAGGAGGGGCAGAATCCAGGGCCTCACACGGCTGGGCACGGCGCCCTCCCCGTGGCGTGTTGGGCCCATGGGAGAAGCCCCATGGTGAGAGCACAGGACCGGGCCTGAGGCGGAGGACACCAGGCTTGGCGTAGTGGCCAGGGGCAGTGTGGTGCCAGGGCCTCTCACCTGCCCAGAGCTCCGAGGCGATGTGAGGGGCCATGGGGGCCGCCATGACGATCAGGGCACACAGCGCGTCCTCGAACTCCGGGCTGTGCAGGACGAGTCTGTGTGACGCGTGCTGGGGAGGGAACAGGGCGTGAGGGGCTGGCGGTGGCCCGGGGCTTCCGAGGCCCGGACTCCCACAGGTGGGGAGGACAAGGCCTCGGTACCACCGGTCTGTGTTTCAACTTTTCAATTAATATTTGCTTTTTCTTTTTTCCTGACAAAATAGAATAGCACAGAAAATTTGCAAAATATAACTCTACTGCTATCCGTCCCCCAACAACCCCCAACCACGTATGTTATGCTCGTCTCCAAAATGGCAAAGCCCTGCGCACACCGGCTGCCCTTCCCTCCCGGGGACCGGGTGGTCACGCCCTGCCACCGCTATGCTAGGGAGTCCTGCCCTGCTGGGTCTCCTGGGGCTCCGGCTCACAGCTGACAGCGGGTCGGGGGTGGGCAGGCCTGGGGCTGGGCGCGGCCAGCTGCGGGCCTCCCCGGGGGCACGGGGTGCTGTCACGCTCTCAGGCTTTGTACGCGTGTAGATAGGTATGCGGAATGGACCAAAAGCCTCTGCACTGAGCTACACCCACGGCCCTTTTAAAAAGTTTTTTGGAGACATGATCTCACTAAGTCACCCAGGCTGGGCTCCAGCTCATGACCCTCCTATCCCCCAAAGTGCTGGGATTACAGGAGTGCGCCACCACGCCCAGCTGGGCAAATCCTTTTTTTTTTTTTTTTTTTTTTCTTTTTTGAGACAAGGTCTCACTCTGCAGACCAGGCTGGTCCTGAACTCACTATGTAGTCCAGCCTGGCCTCAAATACATGGCAATCCTCCTGCCTCAGCCTTCAGGCGTGGGCTACCACGCCTGGCTTACTTGGTGCTGGCCTTGTGCTCTTAGGCAAGAGCTCTAACCGCTGAGCTCTGGTCCCTGATCCCCAGGAAATCTTGTTTTAAATTTATATTTTATGAACATAGCGAGGCAGACTTTTTCTCCCTAAGTTGACTGGCAATCTCTGTACTGTTCTCTATGAGCTGCTGTCTTTTCAGCTCCTTTGACTGTATTTGGTTCAGTGTTTTTGCGTTACTATGTAAGAGCTCTGTCGTGTTCAAAAACACTCGTGTTTTGGCTGCGTCATTGTTATGACGGTGTGTCAAACACATTTGTACCACTGAGCTCCCCCTCCAGGCCCTCTTTCCTGTTCTGAGAAGGCTGGAGGGCTTTCATTTGTAAACAGCCTGTGTTAGCTGGGTCTGGAGGCGCAGGTCTGTTAATCCCAGCACTCTGGGAGGCTGAGGCAGGAGGATCACAAGTTTGAGTCCAGCCTGGGCAACTCAGCAGTTTATCCAGACTTGGTCGCAAAATAAAAATTAAAAACAAAAATAGGCTGGGGATGTGGCTCAGGGTGAAAGCCCTGCATCCGAACCTCAGCACGGCAACAAACCAAGCCCCTGGCTGTGCCAGTCATTCAGAGCACACTTCATGTCGCCCAACAGTTCGGGTCATTTGGTGGCTAATTCTCTGGCCCGGCACGCGGAATCACGTGTCACAGAAGATGAGTGGTTTTTGTTTCCAGCAAGAATAATTCTGAAGGGGTAGAACGCGCAGTGACACCGAGTCAGTGTCACGGCTCCACAGGTGATCAGACATTGACACGGGAGAGCCGGGACAGAGGGAGGCCTGGCCAGGCCGGTCTTCGGCTGGGCATACTTCCCTGGGCTGGGATCACACACTCCTGCAAGACCTGCCGGCAGTCAGACAGGTGTGACTGCAGAGAAAAGGCTCCTTGAAGACAGACAGAAGCCCTGAAGTGGCCCCGTGGGCCATGACCGCCCCCTTCCGGCCTGGCTGTGCCACCAGCGCAGAAGAACTTCCGGCCACTTACCGAGAGCGCGTTGCTGAGTCCAATCAGCTGCGAAATTGCCGAGTTCAGGGAGAAATCCTCAGTGAAATGGGCGGTCACCTGTACGCAAAGTTCCTTTAAGCTTTCCAGAAAAAAATAACTGAATTATCAACAAGTGAAATTCAGTGAATGGAATCGAACATAATGATGCATGTATTTACCATCTCAAACAATCGCTGTTTCAGCAGCACAGGGACCATTTTAAATTCAAAGTTGACACCATCTCCACGGTTTAAGGTGGCTCCTCTGACCACGTCTGGGACAGCGTTGGTTCCCAGATAGAGCAGTAAGAGAACTATGGTAAATTGGTACTGTCACCCCAGTACCCTGGAGGCTGAGGCAGGAGGACTGTCACTTAAGAGCCCAGCCTGAGCAACTCAGTGACTTGGTGAGATCTTGTCTCAAAAATAAAAAATTTGGGGCTGGGGGAATAGCTCAGCAGTTAAAGCGCTTGTCTAGCATACTGTAAGCACCTGAGTTCAATTCTCTAACACCACATACGCTGGGTGTGGTGGCGCATGCCTGTAATCTCAGTGCTGGGGAGGCTGAGGCAGGAGGATTGCTGCGAGTCTAAGGCCAGCCTGGGCTACAACAGTGAGTCTAGGACCAGCCGGGGGCTATAGATGAGGCTCTCGGCTGGATCCCCAGTCGGAGGCGGGGACGGAAGGACAACAACAGCCCTTTCTCGAACAGGAGTGGAACACGTGGATAAACAAATGTTGAAACAACAGTCAGCAGGGGGCGACAAGGGCTATGGGATTGAATCTGCTACGGAGGTGACTGCTGGCAGGGCTGGCTTCCCATTCTGAAGCGCACACACGTGTGAACGCAAGGGGGGCCTGCCGCCTTTGCAGGTCGGGCACTTTCCAATTCGGGCCACAGGCAGGACACATAACAGAAAAACATCACATAACTTCAGGGTGTCAGGGATGTGCAGCATGTGCAAATCACCCAGCCTACGATCTCACGGAACGGAAGGTGCTGCCGGTGCCAGAGAGGAAGTACACGGCCAGGGCGCTGCTCCAGCATCACCCAGACCCTGAACTCCAGCTCAGGAGGCCTGAGCCCCAAGGAGGGGAGGGGGAGCGCTCAGGTGAGACCCCGCAGGGCCCAGGACCGGGCCCCTCCACGTCACACATGTTGGGAAGCGAGAGCACAGCCACGTCACAGGTTCATCCCAGCCAGAGTCTGCACAGCAACCTGGGCTGGGTGACACTTTTGAGTCACTGCATGTTTTTGCCGGGGCTGGGGATGGAGCCCCGGGCCTGGCGTGCGGCAGGAGATGGGCCGTGGAGCTGTGCTCAGCCATGGAGCCCTGCCCAGGTGCGGGGTCAGCACATCCGAGGGACTGGGTAACATCATGCTAAGGAGCATGAGCTCATCAGAGACCCACAAAAAAGGACTCCCATGGGTGCTGTGTCCCTGAGTCCCCATGCAGGAGAGTCCCTGCCAGGCTATGCACTAGTGACCTGGGATTGTAACCTCTGTCCGTTTCTTACAGGCCACATGACTTCCAGGATGACTCAGGACCCTGTGGCCCATGTGAGGGTTCCTGATAAGATCGCCAATGCAGCCGCAGCGACTGACCGAGGCAAAGAACACAGGCCTCGCAATGCGGCCTACGGTCCCCGCACTCCGGGGCCCAGGCAGGAGGACTGCAATCTGAGGCCGGCCAGGGCGACCTTGGGGCCTGCCTGCAAACTGAAAGTAAAAGAGGGATGCAGGGGCTGGAGGAACGGCTCAGCGGTTAAAGCGCTCACCTATCAGGCACTAAGTACTGGAGTTCGACTCCCCAGCACCACATAAAGTCGGGCATGGTGGTGCAGGCCTGTAATCCCAGCACTTGGGAGGCTGAGGCAGGAGGATTGCCATGAGTCCAAGGCCAGCCTGGGCTTCATAGTGAGTTCAGGACCAGCCTGAGCTACAGAGCAAAACGCTGTCTCAAAAAATAAATAAAGAAAAAAGAAAAAAGAAAGAAAGAAAAGGGTTGCAGACGTAGCTCCGTGTGGAGGCCCTGGGCTTGATCCTTGTACCATGAAAAAAGAATTAGGGCAACGAGGCCGCCGTATGGAAGATCACGTGTCCCCCGCTGCGGGCAGGCCGTGCCCGCGCTATGCCCGCCACGCCTCTGACCTGCATGATGACGGTGTTCTTGTACTCCCAGAGCTTTCGGGCCGCGGCCCTCTCCTCCTGGCTCAGCAGCCGGGGCTGGGGGTCCTGTCCCGACGCCCTGGCCTCGATGAGCCGGGTGGCCAAGGACCAAAGGCGCTGCTGCCACCTCAGCACCCCCGCGAGAGCGTCGGCTAGAGGCGGCAAGGGAGAGAGAGAGGACGTGCTGCTGAGAGTGGAGACGGGGCGGCCAGGTCCCCAGGCCCAGGCCGTCCCCACCCGGGGTTCCTGTGCTGCCAAGGGAGGAGAGACAGCTTGGCTCCAGAAGAAGCCCCTCGGGGCGCACCAAGAGGGGATGGCCGCCTGGACTGGAGTGCCTAGCAACAGCAGGGAGCCCTTCTGTGTCCAAGGCAACAGCTCTGTGGACCTGCTGGACATCAGGGCAGACTCCTGGGGCCCCGGGGCTCTTCTGCAGGTCTGGGTGAGGCCAGGAGTCCTGCACTGGCCACACACTCCCCCTTGGTCCCGAGGCGGCTCCCCCGGGGGACACCGGTCCAGAGACGGGACAGGCAGCTGGACGTCCTGCTCCTGGCTGGCTGGACCTGCGTCCCGGGACCCTCCATGGAACCCTGCACCACTGTCTGGGGCAAGGGCACACCCCCGCCCAGGCCCTCCAGAGCCCAGGGCCAGCAGCGCAGGAGGCAGCCCGAGAGCGACGGGCACTCACTCTTGACGTCCCACAGGATGTCCTTGTCGGGCGGGGCCGCGAAGAGCAGGGAGAGGCGGGTGCTGTCCACGCCGTACTGCGCCACCACGTCCCCAGGGTCCGCGCCGTTGTGCTTGGACTTGCTCATCTTTTCCCACGTCACCACCAGCCTCTCCCGCGTGCGCGCGTGGACGGGGACAGGACCTGGCACGGGCAGCGCGTGAGCTCAGCGGGCGGCTGCGCGCGGTCCCGCAGAGAGCCCCGCGCCCGGCAGGGAGGCGAGGCGGCCTGGGAAGTCACACGGGCCCACGCGACAGGCTCACTCTCCGCCGCGTCCCACGCGCGCCCCGCTCCCCGCGCAGGCCTGTCGGGAGCGGGCATTCCCGGTGGACTGCGCAGCCTCGTCTACACAGCAGGATGCCCCTCTTCCCAGCGCACGTATGTGCCCGAGGGGGCAGCGAGGGGTGCGCAGGGTGCGCTTCTCTACGGACTGAGGGTCGCCAACGACAGGCAGCAGTCGGCCCTCAGGGTCTCGGGGCGACCGGGTCCCCGGGACAGCACCTCACTGCGAGACCAAGTGTCCCCAGCCACGTCACAATCACCCAAAATACTCGTGCCACCGGCGCCCATGAGAGGACGTGGCACACTGGCCACGGTGGCCGCTGCGTGGGGCCAGCCGCCCGCACCCAGGAGGGGCTCCTCCCCCAGCACGAGCACCCTGGGTTTCAGGCCGGCCCTGCTCACCGCCTGGGTCGGTGTCCTTGTGTGGACACGTGGTACAGCTGCCCACGGGCAGGCGTCAGTGCACAGGACCCCCGGCGCGGCCCCTTTCGGCTCAGCACGAAGCCGGGACCCTGTAGAACGGTCTTTATTACCCGTTCTGCTCTATCTCTGTGGCTCTGGGGATGGAGCCCAGGTCCTTCCCGCTGAGACGCATCCCCAGCCCATTCTTTTGTTTTTGGCTTTGAGACGGTCTCTAAAGTTGCCGAGCTGCTAAGTGGGCCTGCGCTGACTGCCAGAGTGGGGGTCACGGGCCTGTGCCCCGGGCCTGGCCATCCCCTCTTACCTGTGAGGTCCACCTCCTCCCTTGGCAGGTACTGTCCGGACGGCAGGCGGAATGTCTGCCCCTTGATGAGCCCCTGGGTCAGCAGCTTGTGAAAGGGCTCCCTAAAGAAGGAGACAGAAAGGTGGAGGGCCAGGGCAGGGGCACCCCGAGATCAGCGGCACAGCCCCTCCCCAGACTACCAGGCAAGCAGCCCTCTACAGAACAGGCTGCTGAGCTAGACGCCCACAGCCGAGCCAGGTCACGGCTCGAGACACGTTGGTGTCCACAGTGGAAACATACCAGAAAGACGCGATGGAAGCGGGACGGGGACCGCGCACGGGAAGGCAGGCGGGGTGGCGGGCTTCCAGGGGTGGACGACAATGTGTCATGTCTTTTTTTTTGAGACAGGGTCTCTCTCTGTAGCCCAGACTGGTCCTGAACTCACTACGGAGCCCAGGCCAGCCTTGGACTTGTGGCGATTCTCCTGCCTCAGCCTCCCTGTGCTGGGGACAATGTGTCTTTTAATGTCATTTTTTCCCACTTAAACATACACTGAATTCTATGATTCCTTCTTTTTGACTAAATGCTATGGCAACGTTTAGCAAATAAAAAAAAGACCGTGTGTTTTTAT
This sequence comes from Ctenodactylus gundi, assembly GCA_004027205.1. Classification (NCBI taxonomy): domain Eukaryota; kingdom Metazoa; phylum Chordata; class Mammalia; order Rodentia; family Ctenodactylidae; genus Ctenodactylus; species Ctenodactylus gundi. The sequence continues at coordinate 36,440 of PVKB01004239.1, read as the reverse complement.
CCACCTCAGTCACGGGGTCCGGCACTGTGTGGCTTCCGGCTCTTCCCCAAAGTCAAGGCAACCATGAAAGGTCAACATTCTAAACTGACTCGGGACCTCAGGGCAGCCGTGGCGGCACAACCGACGACACGCAGGCGGGAGCACCCCAGCGCCGCCTCGGAAACGGCCGGAATGACGGACGGACGGAGGGGGGCTCAAAGGGAGGGGAGGGCTGTGAGGGGATTCACGGCTGTGAGTCTTTCACGGTGATAAAAATGTAAAATTTAAATGTTCACTATATTTAAGTAATGAAAGAAAACAAAACAGGAGGGTCTAGCTGCAGCTCCACCCTCCCTCCCGAGCCCGCGGCCCCGATCTGGGAGGCCTGGCTTCCAGTCTTGGCTGTGCTCCGTGAACCCTACCAACCTGGGACAAGTCACTCGCTTGCTCTGGGCGTCAGTTTACCCCTACAAAATGGGGATGAGAAAACCCGGCCTGGCCGGGGTGGTGGCCCAGGCCTGTAGCCCCAGCGCTCCGGGAAGCCGGGGCAGGAAGATCGCGAGTCAACTCTGACAGCTTAGCAAGATCCTGCCTCAAAATCAAAACCGAGCTGGAGATACAGCTCAGGGTGCGGACTGTGGGCTTGATCCTTGGCACAAACCAGCCGACCGACCAAGTCCACCCACCCCGAAGCCTCAAGGGCCCGGGCAGACAGGAGTCCTGGTCCTGGTCTCGTGTTCTGCCACGTGGCCCGCCGCCGCCACCGTCTGGGAACGTGTGGAATCGCGACCACCAGAATGTGACCTCTACCCTGGCTGTGGCGTCCAGCTGTCCTCCCGCTCCGGCCCCAGCTTTCTGCCGTTGCTGGGCTTTGGTCCTGGGCTCAATCTCAGGGCCTTCACTAAGCTTCATCCTGAGCCTTTTAAAAAGATTTTATTTTTGATTTTGAGATAAGAGTCTTACTTAGTTTTTTTTTTTTTTTTTTTTTTTTTTTTTTTTTTTTTTTTTTTTTTTTTTTTTTTTTTTTTTTTTTTGAGACAGGGTCTCTGTAGCCCAGGCTGGTCCTGAACTCACTATGGAGCCCAGGCTGGCCTGGGACTCACAGCAATCCTCCTGTCTCAGCCTCCCAAGTGCTGGGATTACAGGTGTGCGCCACCACGCTCTGCTTATGTGGTGCCAGGGAATCGAAGTTGGGGCCTTGAGCTTAGTAGGCAAGCCCTTTAACCTCTATGCCAGGCAAGTGCTTTAACCAATGAGCCAGTCCTCCAGCCCCACAGTGACCAGATTTTGAAGGCGGCCGATACGTCTGGTGACAGAGAAGGGGACAGAGACGGCGCCGTGTGTCCCCACGAGGGAGCGCGGCTGTCATCAGCAGAGGACTGGCACCGTTCACGGCACCATTCACGGGAAGCAGGTGCACCCGGCGCCCTCGGCCCTGGCACACCCACCCCGTCGCACTGAGACGAATCGCACAGAGGGTCCAATGTCACAGAGTTTCTCTAAAATGAGAAAAACGAACCAGGAAAGAATGGAAAAGAGCAAAAGAAAGAGAGATGGAAGAAACAGGAAGACAGAGCTTGTGGGAAGGAGAGAGGACACGGGGGGGGTGAGGGAGGACGCAAACGTGACCGGACACCGTGCGTGGGCGCCGGGCTCTCCGGCTGGCTGTTACTACTGTGTATCGCAAGTGGTAATGAAAGGAATAACGTGGGCAGAAAGGAAGGAAGGAGGGCAGTGGCAGGAGCGGCTCTGGGGGAGACTCACCCCACACAGCTCAGCCTCCCCGTGCGCTGGGGTCATGCCCCGCACGCACGTGCACACCTCGGGCCGCTGCCCACACGGGCCGCCTGGGCTGCGGCGGCTCAGGGGGAGACACCGCCTATGTGTGCCAGGCCATGGGCCAATCCCGGCACTGACCAGAGCCAACGAGGCGCCAGCCATGTACCAAGCTCCACCTGCCCCAGGCGCTGCCGCGGTGGCCTCCTGGCTGGGCTCGCCACGCTTCCAGCAGAGCGGGCTCCGGCCTTGAGCCTCGTGCCCACGGTGGGACGCAGGCCACTGAGCCCAGCAAGTGGCTTAACAGTGACTTCCTCCTGAGAGGGGCAGGACAGACGATCGTGACAGAGCTGCACCACGCCAGCTGCTCCCAACCACGGCCGGCTGGGTCATTGAGCGGGTAAGCACCCCCTCACTGGGGAGGGCCGGGGAGGAGGCAGGGGTGCCAAGGGTTCTGGCTGGGGCAAGGCTGGGGTCTCGGAGGTCCCTGGGGGATGGGGAGGAGGTGGGAGTCCCTGACCTCAAGGCGGTGTCACGGGCAGGGCCGCCCCGGGGAATTCAGGAGTCCCTTCTCTGCCTCTCTAGGCCATTCTACCTGCAGGTACTTTGCCTCTGAACATGGAGCCGAGATTACTTATTCATTCAACAAGCATTTGCAGGACAACTGGGCGTTGGGTGCGTAACAGCCAGAGCTCAAGCTCGGGACCACAGGCCACCGTCACTGCGCGAGCCCCAGGAGGGGTGGACAAGCACACCCGGTTGGTCACCGGGCAGCAATCCAGCAGGGGTCCTGGGGCTCCCACCTTCGCCAGAGCCGCTCACTCTGGGCAGGGCCTTCCTGAGGACAAAGTGGCCACCGAGCCAGCCACCAGGACTCGGGGACATGGCACCGGGACAGGGCGCCGGGCACAGCATCCCAGGGGCCTGCACCCATCCTGGCGGTGACATACTCCTCCCCCGCCACCCCAGGGCGGGAACGCAGGGCAGCAACCCGCGGGCAGGGCCAGGAAAGCCAGGTCAGTGTGGACACCACCGGCTCAGAAACGACAACTGTCCCTGCCGGGCGTCCAGAGAGCCAGGAGGGAAGGGGCGGGAGGACAGAGGTCGCAGGCCGGGCGGCTTTCCAAGCCACTAATTCAGCCGGCACCGCGAGCTGAGAGCCCCAAGGGTCTCCACGGACCCCCAACCCGCTCCCTTCCCTCCCGTCACGCTCTGGCCGCGTTCATTCACTCATTTACTTGGTACCAGGGACTGAACCCAGGGCCTTTGCACTGAGATCTAGCTCCAGCCTTTTAAACATTTCTTCTATTGTGAGACACGGTCTCACTAAATCACCGAGTTGCCCAGGCTGGGCTGCTCTGCGCTCTTCCCGCCTCAGCCTCCCAGAGAGCTGGAATGGGTGACGGGCCTGTGCCACCTGGTCCAGCTTTGGTCTTTAACCGTAACCTCTGCCAGTTCTCACTACTCCAAGGAGGGTACTTCCCGTGAAGAGGGCACACTTCAACCTGTTTATTAACTGATTTTTTGAGACAGGTTTTTGCTCTGTAGTCCAGGCATATAGCCCAGCCTGGCCGCATCTCTTGGCAATCCTCCTGCCTCGGCCTCCCGAGAGCCGGGATGACACCGCAGATTCCTCGTACCCACACGCGCAGTGCGGAGCCAACGAGCTGCCCCCGGGTGTGGGGTGGGAGCGGCTTTCACTGGCCTCATTTCAGCAGATTTTGGAGCCCGACCCTGCACACAGGCTCCAGATATTTGTCAGGAAGGCAAATAAAATGAATCACTGACCTTTTCTTTTTGGGTAATAATAACTAGAAAAATAGGTGCCTGCTTAAATTATGGTATACCACACATGTATTTAAAAAGAATGGAGGTAGGCGGAGTGGTGCGGGCCTGTAAACCCAGCACCGGGACGGCTGAGGCAGGAGGATCGCTCTCTGGGCTACACACTGAGCTCAGGATCAATCTGAACGCAGAGAATGAGACTCTGCCTCAAAAACACAAACTGAACAAGCCCAGGAGGTCTGCCCGTTCTGACTGCAGAGAGCCGCGAGCGGCAGGGTGTCCGTGATACACACGGGGGGACAGGCAAGAAGATGTTTCCGAAAGAAATCCAAAGACACCAAGCCGAGGAAGAGACGGAGGGGCGCACGCAGGGGGCGGGACACACTCCGTGCCGCGCACGAGACCTGGTAATCGCGGGCACGCATCACGTGGGCTGGTGGTGCCCGCACGGGCCCCGAACTCCCACCTCACGCCTCCCACCCTGGGCAGCTGTGACCCCAGGCGTGCCCGGCATGTTTCACATGAGTTATCTGGCTACAGACAATCAGGTATTTCCCACTTCCTTTTGCCTGCACAGAATTAAAAGCGTCCTCAAGGCTCTACCGCAGGAACCGGGCTTCCAGCAGGATGGCGGCCAGAGATCCTAAGCTGCTATCTTCATTAAAAAATTGATAAAAAGTCAGGCAGGATATAAAATGTATTGCTTCCGATGGGACATTGATACTGGAGGAAAAAAAATGCAACAACCCCCAACCAAAACAAGCCGCTCCCCAGGAAAACGCAGGTCCGCGGCGGCCTGCACCGCGGTGCGTTAACCGTGCTGGGAATTCCATTCCAGGCAATGGAATATCATACGGCAGCGAAAGAGAAAATGACTTCGCGCACTAATGTTCCTGACTCTCAAAAGACGGGGCAGGAAAGCCAGTCCGAAGCCGTGGGACGCGATTCTGCTTACCGGAGGCTGAAACCCAAGACAACCACGCGGTGCGTTTGCTAGCGCTACTTGCTTTTAACCAGTGTTTAAAATTTCCTGGGGCGCGACCGTGACATAACAGAACACGCACAGAGGTGCATGAGGGATGGAGCAAGAAAGGAACTCGAAATCCAGGAGCAGCCGTCAGCGGAGGCAGGGTGGGCGCCCAGGAAGAGGGGCGGGTGGGGAGGGGCACGCTGCACCTTCTTCTGTTGAGGCAGGGTCTTGCTCTGCAGCCCAGGCGGATCCTGACCTTCCCACGGAGCCCAGGCTGGGCTTAAACTCACAGCAATCCTCCCGCCTCAGCCTCCTGAGCGCTGACACTGCAGGTCTCATGTGCTGGCCTTGCGTGTGCCAGGCGAGCACCGTAGGCCAGAGCTGTGCCCCGCCGCCATCCTGGTGTTCTAAGGCACGGGTCCCCACACTCTGCGCCACGCCCGGGCTGCTGGGGCAGCGGAGCGGAGGGCAGGAGACGGACAGCTAGTGAGGCCCCGCCCCTAGCAGGCACTGCGCCTATCAGGTTCTAATGCCGCTGCTGATTGACAGGAGGCGGGGCTTCACGTCCTCCCGGGCGGCTGGTGCAAAGCGGCCCTGCACTCAGTCCCGCGGGACGGGGACCCCCAGCCCTGCGCAAAACGCTAGGCCCTGTGTGAGGAATCCGCGCCCGCGGGATCGCCAGTTGTGCTGTCACGGCTGCCCCGAGGTCCTTACAATCCGCCCAAGACGTCGGCCCTTCACGGCCACCGTGGCTTTGCAGCAGAGCCGGGAGCCACGCGGCGCCGGATCCGGGCACAGCGTGGGTGGGCGAGGACGCGGCGCCGTGTTTCGCAGTTCCCTCGTGAGGACGGGAAAGGTCTCCAGAGGAGCGAGCGCTCACGGGGGTGGGAGGGTTTCGGGGGATCGCGGCCACGTGTCTTCTACTGTGACCCGTTTCTTAAACGGAAGCCTTCGCTGTAGCCGCTGTGACCCTCCACCCCGCCTCGGCTTGCGACCCGCGGGCCACCCAGGCCAGGCAGCACCCCGGGGAGCCGCGGCTCTCCTGGGCAGGGCCCACGGTGCCTGAGCGTTGTCAGGTCAGCCTAACTCCCCCGCACAGCGGGACACACACTCACCTGTGTCGGACCATCTTTTGGTCATGGCAGAAATGACTGAAGAACCGGGCGTAGAACAGGTGCATGACAGCGTGCTCCTTGCCGCCCACGTACAGGTCCACGGGCATCCAGCGGTCGGCCGGCGCCTCGCCGAAGGGGCTGGAACAGGAAGAGTCACTTAACCCCGCACTGTCCCGGTCGGTCGAGCCGGGCGGTGCCTGTCACCTGCACATGGCCCGGAAACAACGGGTTTCCCTTTGAGAATACATTAAGAGAAAAGCTTACGTAATGAGGGAGAAAAAAGGGTCGGACCAGCGTCAATTTATGAAATTATAAAAATCGCTGCAGAAGACATAGCTGACGTACTTTAATAAATGCAATCTGATTTTTTAAAAGGCGAGCCAGCAAGCAAAATTTTGTGATAAGCAAGCCGGCAAAAAAGGCGTCTCAGTACCAAGTGCAACCGAACAGCCAGATGAGTTTTCTCGTCGGACACCGGCTGTTGCGCTCTCACCACTGGAGGGCGATGTGGCGCACAGACTGATGCGTGGGCGCGAAGTGTTCCTTTCCAAGCAAATTCATTCTCATTTTTTAAAAGTAGCTGGGAAGCAGCACAAGCCTGTGCATGTTCATTAAATGCAATGAAGCGTGTTTAGGGGAAAGCCGTCATAAAACAGCCCAGCAACTCCCTCCTCTGCTAGGTCATCAGCCAGGGCATGCTAAGACAGGCTTCCTGGACTGCAGGTCCTGAGGCACGTGGGGGCGGAAGGACCCCCGGCAGGGCTGGCCACGCAGGCCAGCCAGCGGCCAGGCAGCGCCCTCCCCGAGGCCGGCCACCAGGCAGCCCGGGGCCTTTGGGGGCTCTGCAGTTGGAATTCCATCCCCTCCACCTTAGGGCAGTGGTCCCCGAGCTGCTGGAGGCAAGACTTTGTTCCTTGGCAGGCAGGGATGCTGGCATCCAAGTGTCGCCTGCTCTCCCTCCTCCACGGGCTAGGTCAGCCCGGCAGTAAATTAAAAATAATTTGTTTACCTTTGTGAAAAATGACTTCCTTAAGAGACCGAGCAGTGGACGCAGCGGCAGCGCAGAAAGCGGAGGCGGCGTGCAGCTCGGGGCAGGCCGGGAGGCGACGGGCAACATGCTGGTGCCAGCTCAGGCAGTGCCAGGACTAACACTGGCACATTACCAGGGCGACCGGGGCCCTGTGCTAGTTGCCCGGGGGCAGGAGGGCTGTGAGGGCCCCGGGACAGGTCTGGGACCAGCGGAGGGTCCCCCGTGGGCCGCAGAGGCCCCGCCATCTGTCTTCCCTAGAACACCCTGAGCTGGGGAAGAGTCCGCCCACTCCCTCCACCCACCCTTACCCGGGCGCACAGGGGAAGGCCCAAGAGGAGCCGCAAGGGGAAGCCCTTCCCCAGGCAGGACCGCTTCTGCTCGTCCCGTGTGCCCTCTCGGGGGTCTGGCTAGCCAGAATCCCACTCATTTCTGGAATCAATACACTGACAGAGTCACAGCCTTGCTGGTCAGGACCCTGGTCAGGGGAAGGTGGGCACTCTTATCCCCAGGAAGGTGGGATTTTATACCCAACGAGGAGCATTTTCGGGCAGATTGGTACTTCTACCCAGGACAAAGCAGTTCACCTGCCAGCCCTTCACGCGCTCTCTCTTAGCATTTTTCTGGGGTGGGTGGGGGGTCAAAGAAACATAAGTAAAATACGGCTGAAAAAAAACCGGCCAGTGCTTGGAAGAAAAGACCACAGAAGGCGGAGGTCTCCAGCCCCAGATCCCCTCCTCTCTGCCTGGCCTCGGCTACTTTTAATTCTTTAAGCTGTGTCTTCTGACGATTATTTTGAACATACGCTTCTGTGCTTTGCTTTACTGATTTACTGACTCGTATCTCGTCCATGGACCACAAGGGACAAGGGGCTAGGCATCTGGCCTGCGCACACGCCCCGCTCCCCGCCTGCCTGCTGTGGCCACGTCACGGTTTTTGGCTGAATAAATGGCCTCCCCCGGCTTCCGCCCCTGGCATCCCCTGCATGGGCATTCCTAAGTCCAACACGGGGTCTGCTTCCCAGAAGACCCAGAGGGGCAGGGGCTCTGCGGCTGCAGCAGGATGCTACCTGTGTGAGTTCCAGGGGTCCGTGTACCGGAAGTAGTACCACGCAGAGTCCACGAAGGTGTCCATTGTGTCGGTCTCCCGCTTGGCCGCTCCCCTGCACCTGAGAAATAAACAGATGTCGGCAGTTGGACGCTCTTTAAATTTGAATGCCGTTTCCCACAAGCTTTGGAGGGCGAGTTTAATGTGCCACCATCACAACGCCGTATCTGGAGAGGTTCTCTCCTCAGATTGCACAGCACGCGGTGTTCTAAGGGCGATTCCGATCTTCAGTCACTGAAAGCCACTGTCTCTACTCTGAGTTCAGTCTGAGGGGAAGGCAGATGCCCAGACACAAGCAGAGGGATGTGTCAGCGCTGTCCCCGGCCAGCGTCGACCTCAGGAGGCTTCTGAGGCCGATCAGTGCGGAAAGGAAACTGAGAGACTTCCAGTCACGATGGCGGCCTAGTAACCAAAGCTGTACAGTGTCCCTCTGCGGGCTTCTTGGGCCTGGTGGCTGTGAGCAGCTACAGCAGCAGTTAGCTTTTTCCCCTAATGAGGTCCCCAAATGGTGTCTGTCTTCTGGGTGACTTTGCACACTGAGTAAACACAACTGCTTTAATTTAGATATAGACCCGGGCTGGAGGAACGGCTCAGTGGTTAAAGCGCTTGCCTAATAAGCGCTAAGTACCCTAGTTCGATTCCCCAGCACCACATAAGCTGGGTGTGGTGGCGCAGGCCTGTAATCCCAGTACTTGGAGGCTGAGGCAGGAGCACTGCCGTGAGTTCAAGGCCAGCCTGGGCTCCGAAGTGAGTTCAGGACCAGCCCGGACCACAAAGTGAGACCCTGTCTCAAAATAATAATAATAATAATTTAGATATAAACCCAAGATCAGCAGGCCAGATTCCCTGTGGGACCACCTGGTGCCAGTGGGAGATGCCTGGCTAAAATGCAGGGGCTTGGGGAGTCCTGGGGTCCTCCCGTCGGGGCTCAGTGCGGGAAGGGAATCCCCTGCAGGGCGCATGGGGAGGTGGCAGTGGGCTGGTTCTCTCCTGCCAAAATATCTGTAAAGCCGGCATGAACCGCTTCACAAATGCATGACTGAAAACACGGCCCTTCTTTTGCTTTACAATTAAAAATCGAGAGCTGGGCACAGCTGTTAAGCACTCGCCTAGCAAGTGCAAGGCACTGAGTTCGATTCCCCAGCACCACACAAGCGGGGCATGGCGGTGCACACCTGCACTCCTAGCACTCAGGAGGCTGGGGCCAGGGACCGCCGTGCCAGCCTGGAGTGCAGAACGAGACCTTGACTCTAAATAAGTAAATAATCAAAATCAACTCAAGATTTTGCACATTTAATCGCAGACTGTTTGTCCTTCCTCCCCCATGAGACGCTGTTTCCAAAAGGAAAACTAAGGAAATGGGCCACGTGCAACCAAGCCTCGCCTCCTGACAAGCACGCAATCACCCATGGGTGGATCTGCTGATGAGCACGCACCCACGAGTCAGCCCCTTCCACATCCACAAGACTTTTGGGGCCATTCAGACCTATGCAAACGCGGTGGGGTCACAGGTGTTAGACCCTTGTCTCAACGGTTCCGAAAGACCTAGGGTTCTTTCAAGCAGGCGGGAGGCACAAGAAAGGGGCACCCTTGGCACCAAAAGAGAGGGGGGCTCTGGGTGGCCGACTGTACGGGGCCTCAGGCTGTCACTGCCACAGGGTGTGGCTGCTTACCTGGGGCAGGTGCAGTTCACCCACTCGGAAGCCGAGGCCAGCGGGGAGCCTCCCTTGCCGGTGAAGGAGGTGATGGTGGGCAGGGTCACGGGCAGGTCCTCCAGGGGCACAGGCACGGGGCCGCAGGCCGGGCAGTGGATGATGGGGATCGGGGTGCCCCAGTACCGCTGCCTTGATATCAGCCAGTCTTTCAGTTTGTCGCTGGTCACGTGGCCACCCACTCTCATCTGGCGGGCTCGCTGAGTCAGGGCTAGGAAGGCGTCCTGCCGCGACATTCCTGTGAACTGAGGAGAGGACAGGCGGCGGGGCCTGTGTGTCACGCTCCTGTCTGCCGCGTCTGTGGGACATGCTGCGAGACTCATTCTGCACATGGACGCGCTGTGTCTTCCGTGAGCCCCGGCTGCTTGGGCCTTTGTCAGCCCCTTTCTCATAAGATAATATCAGGCATATAGACATGCGATCCCAGAACTCTGGGAGGCTGAGGCAGGAGGATCGCACGTACGAGCCTTCTCTGGGCAACTTGGTGAGACCTTGTTTTAATATCAAAAGATAAAAATGGGCTGAAGATGTAGTTCAGTGTGAGGACACCAGGATCGATTCCCAGGCCACACACACACAAAAAGATAATATTAAAGATCACATTTTTACCACACTGGAGAAATGTCTCAGCGGTTGAAGTGCTAAGTCAGGTGCTAAGTACCTAAGTTCGATTCCCCAGCACCACATAAGCTGGGCGTGGTGACATACATCTGTAGTCCCAGCACTCAGGAGGCTGAGGCAGGAGGATTGTCCTGAGTCCAAGGCCAGCCTGGGCTCCATAGTGAGTTCAGGACCAGCCTGGACTACAGAGCGAGACCCTGTCTCAAAATAAATAAACAAACAAACAAATAAAAATCACATTTTACCACTGCAAGGATAAAATACAATTGATTTTTGGACCTAAAAGTTCATTTTTTTTTCTTCCCTGCAGATTTTAAAAGAAATGAATGCCTTTTGGGGGAGGGCAGCAGTAAAAGTCCTGTGGGCCCTGGGCATAGTGCCCACTGTGTCAGGGACTGTCTCTGTCCCTGAGCCCTGAGGTCCCTGCCGAGGCCACTGAATGCCCGCTACTCAGGATCTGGGAGCCTGCCTTCCCCAGCCGCGATGCCCGCATGCTCAGAAGCTCGGGCCTTCCCGCAGCTCCGCCCCGGCCCTCCCAGGCCTGGCTACCTGCCGTGGGGAGGACTCCTCAGCTCACAGGAGCCTCAGACCACAGCTGAGTCCTGAGCTGCAGAAAGCAGCCGCCCACGCCCTGCGGCAGTGGGGATTCCTAGGGCCAGTGGTGGCAGCAGCACCTGGCGATGGTGAACTCTAGGCTCCCACCGGGAACACCATCAGAGCTCAGCATGGGCCACCCACGATAAACAGGCCAGTGGGCGACCCTGCTGTGTGGTCACGTCTGAGACCCACCGCACTGAGCCACTTCCTGCTGCCCGCCCCTGCCCACGTCTCCCATCGTCCTGGCGCGGCTGCACAGAGGCAGGACTCCCCCTCTGCCAGGCTCCCCACCTCTGAGCGCTGCCTCCTGCTATCAAGATGCCGCCTTGACCTGCTCCCTTCTGTAAGGCCAGACAGAGAAGAGCGACCAGGAAGGAAGGGGAGTCTTCCAATTTCAGGCACCTCTTGCAAGAAACCAGAGTCCTTGGAAAAGATCCGTTTCGTTTTGTTTCTTCTTTTTTTGAGGCAGGGTTTCACTATGCAGTCCAGGCTGGTCCTGGACTCACTATGGAGCCCAGGCTGGCCTTAAACTCACAGCAATCCTCCTGCCTCAGCCTCCCAGTACTGGGATTACAGGTATGTGTCACCATGCCTGGCTTACATGGTGCTGGGGAATTGAACTCGGGCACTTGCGCTTACTAGGCCAGCGCTAATCGCAGGGCTACTTCTTCGGCCCCCAGATCATGTTGCTTAAGCAGAAGATTTCTCAGAATAAACCTGAGTTAGTGTCGCGGGGTCTGGTGGCACAGAAGGCCTGTCACTGGGAGGATCATAAGTTCTATCCCAGCTTGGGCAATTTAGTGACTTAGCAAGGCCTTGTCTAAAGTAAATAAATAAATAAATAATAAAAACGGGTTGGGCTGTAGCTCAAGGTGTAGGTCCGGGGCTTGACTCCCAGTACCACAGACACTGCCCCAGCCCACCCAGCCCCACCCAGGCCGGGAGTTCAGAGGCGGGCTCCTGTGCGATCGGCAAGCACCCACCTCAGCAGAGTGGCGCAGTCTCTCCGTGCCATCTGGCAACGTCTCAATGACATCGGCGTAGGTCAGGCCCAGGGCGTGGGCCAGCCTGGTGTCCTCCGGGCTGGTACTGGGGATTCCTGTTCAGATAGGAAGAAACACAAAGCAGCCTCTTCGCGAGCGCCCCCGCCTCCCCCCAGCACAGCCCTGGGCCTTGGCTTCTTAACGGGGACTGTCCACGCGCTCAGAAGGACATCACAGCCACCGGGTGCAGCACAGGCCTGGGGAAGCCGCCACCCTAGCACAGACACCTGTGGCTTTCGCTTAACTTCTTTCAAGTAGCTGACGATCTCAGCTGGGCCTGGTGGGGCAGGCTCGGCATCCCAGTGTCGGCTTCTGCCGGCACTGGGGCGAGCAGCTCTCTCTGGCCTCCAGCCACCACCATCGGCCGGCGGCCCCATCCGTGGGCTGTGTGTGTGAGCCCTCCTGACACTGGCAGCTAAGTCAATCTTTCCTCTCTTAAATTGTGGATGTCGGGTATTTCGTCACAGCAACAGGATAAGTAGCTAAGACACGAGGGGCCTAGAGACGGGAGACTGGCACAGGGCTCTGCCCCTTCTCGCTCCAGACCTCCGAGTGGGACGATGGGTCCGAGTGTGTGCAAAGGGTGCCACGTCACCAGTGGGCGTGGCCCTCCTTTACCCTGCTGTTTCAGTCCTTTCCTGAACAGCTCAAGGTCACCTCCTCCGCAAAGCCTCACCAGAAACCACATGGACCACGTGCGCACGGACCCGGGGCTCAGCGCCGGCTGGTGGCACTAGCAGCTCTGGAGCTGGCTTTTCACCTTAGTCGTACGGTTCCCCACGTCAGATGATCTACGCCTCACCAGAGAACTCTTGTTCCTTTTCTCTGCGTGAGAGTGCATGTGTGTGCGCGTGCATGTGGAACTGGGCACTGGACCCAAGGCTTCACACTGAGCTACATTCCTCACCCATTTAAAGTTTCTTCATTATGAGACAGGGTCTCACTAAACTGCCAGACTCCTACCGTGCCGGGATTATGGCACCACCACACCCAGCTTTACCAACTCATTCTCAGTCCATGGGCCAGACACCGTCAATAACAAAATCAACCTGCCATGAGCCAAGTGTGATATACTTAGTATGTGGTGAATGTGGGTCTTGGGTAGGGGACGACAGGGCAGGAGCTTGGAGCTACCGATCAGCGCGCCCCTGGCACGGGTGTGCCCAAGGGCTGACCCCACACCTGGGGCAAGAAAACCAACAAAATGGTGCTCACTTTTACAAAGACGCAGGACGTATCATGGACTCCACGGCTGGCTCTCCCAAGGGAACAGCGACAAGCAAGAACTTTGGTCTTAAACCTGCCAAATGTACACTGTGACGACATTTTAATAGCTGCTTACCGATTTTGGAATCCAGAGAGCCTTCCAGGTGAGCTCCAGCTAGGATGATGACGGGGACCTCACGCTGGGTGAGCAGGCTCACCGCCACCACGGGCGTGAGGCAATCTGAAAGCAAGAGTAAATCCATACACGTGTCAGTCATGGGGTGCCAGCCACAGCCACGCCGGCCAGGGGGTTGTCAGCCACGGGGGGGGGCGCCAGCCACGGGGGTGACATCCCACCCGAAGCTCACAGGAGACAGCTGAGAAAATAAGCACCACATCTTCTGTGCTCGGTGCTGTTAAAGAGTGTGTCCTTTGAAGGGTATTAATAATTCAGACTGGAGGAAATTCCAAAGATTTGCAAGCTCAGGAGAAACACTCACGCCGGGCTCAGGAACAGAGTGACAGCCGCCTTTCCGCTTTCTAGACGGCGGGTCTGGGCGTTCTCATCCACACACAGATCTACACACGTGACAGCAGGAGCCACGAGAGTTCCTAGTGTGCAGACGGACGTGGCGAGGGGGAAGGGGCAGAGAGACCCCCGGGCGCCCGAGAAGCACGCAGCTCCCGCCCAGGCCCGCTGCTCTCAGGAGCCCCTGGACGACGCGCTCCAGCAGAACAAAGCGGTAAGTGAAGAGACGGCCCAGGGCCAAGGAAAACAGTGGGTCTTCCCAGGACGGAGACGGAGGGGCGGCTGGGAGGTCACAGGCGCTGCAGGGGCCGGCACAGGGCCCGGGACAGAGCCGAGCAGGGCCGGTGCCCGGCAAGCGCCCTAGGCAACCTGCGGCAACTGAAGATCAGGTGCTGGGCTGGAATACGCAGGGAACGGGACGTGGGAGATGTGGGGAGACCCAGCCAGAAAGTCAAAGAGCCACAAAGCCCATGAAGAGAATAAGTGAAAGAAAAGGGGGCATCATGAATTCCAGAAAAAGAGAAGCGACAGGGGGGCAGCGTGATTGCGCAGTGGAACACCGAGTGCAGCTGCGGGCGGACGGACGTGGCCACGACCAAGCGCGGCCCTTGAATCTGCCCGACGCCGTTCCGTCTTCACTGAGCTCGCCACCGCCCACTGCCGCCTGCCGGTGACCCTATGTGCGCGGCAAGAGCCGAGTCCTAAATTACGTCCGGAAGAAAGAAGGGTCAAGTGGCGGGCACAGCCCGTCCAGGACGAGCACCTCGGCGGCAGTAACAACACCTACCATGGCGCAGAGTGTACAACACTCCCACGGCGGAAGGCTCCACGTAATTCACCTAAAATCCTCCACGCCAGACTGGGGCATAGCGCAGTGCAGGGCGCAGAGTGCTGCCTCGCGGGCGGCAGGCCCGGGGTTCCATCCCTCAAAAGCACATAAAACTCAGTGGGGCGTGGTGGCACACACCTGTAATCCTACCACTTGGGAGGCTGAGGCAGGGCGACTGCTCTGAGTTCAGGACCAGCCTGGGGCTACAGAGTGAGACCCTGTCTCAAAAAACAAAACAAACTATATCTATCTATCTATATCGATAGACAGATATATATCTACATATATATCAAGCTCCTGGATTAAAAGAACTCCAGGAATTAGGAGGGGCCCAGAAGCAGGGACAGAAGGGAGGGGCCGAGGACCAGGCCACACCTCCACTTACCCCCCTCCAGCCAGGCCCCACTTCCTCACAGCACAGGAAATCACAGCGTGGATGGATCCACTGATGAGCTGGGGCCCAGAGGCTGGGCCCAGGAGACTCCGGGGGGTCGGGGGGTACTTTGGATTAAACCACAGCAAGCAGTAAGTGAATGAAACACTACATGGTGTTAACCATCATGGAAATGGACATGAAACCCAGAACAAGCTGTGACTCTGCACCTACGAGGCTAACCTGAAAGAGACAGGGCTGTCCAGGGTGGGTGGAACGGCGCGGGTGGGCCTCAAAGGCTGGAGCTGCTCTGGCAAGCAGCTGGCCTGGACACTCGAGGAAGGGAGGGCCCACGGACACAAGCGTTCACTGCAGCATTGCCCACGGAGTGGAAGAAAGCACAAGTAACCCAGAGCCAGGAGGCAGGTGCGTGGTGGCGGGCCGGGCCAGGCAGGCCGGGCGTGGGGCTGCAGGAAGGTCAGGGATGCCTTTCGGGGGAGCTAAAATGCTCTAAAAGGGGCTATGGTGACGGCTGCACAGCTCCATGCCCACAGCTGTGCACCGTGTGTATTTGATCTCGACAGACTTGTTATAAGGTAAAGCAATATTTAAAACAAGTACAGGACTGTATCAAAGGGTTGGATTTTTTTCACTCCATATAAAAAAGTTCAGTTATATCAACTTATCAATTAGAAAATTTTAAACTGAAATCTCAGTAAATATACAATGAGTGTACCATGGTGACTCACAGGGTCCCATCAATGTCTGCTTCTGAGGAAGGGTCAGACCTGACCAGGCCCACCACTCTCCGTAATTCACGCAAGTCCTGTGCCGGGGAAGGGACACGGGAACCCAGGGAGTCACAGAGAAACCCAAGAAACGGGGGCATTTCACACACCGACCAAAAGCCGCCCAGCGCCTTGGAGACTATGAAGGAGACATCTGCCCCGAGACATCTGCCGGGAACACAGGTCTCTCCTGCTGCCAGCACAGGGGCATGTGGCTCTCATTTGGTGGCCGTGGAAGCAGAGCTCCGTGCATCTAAATCCCAGTGTGGTGATGCCTGCCTGCCACCCCGCCGCCTGGGAGACCGAGACGGGCGGATCACAAGTTTGAGTCTAGCTGGCGCACCACACACACACACACACACACGCACACACACACACACACTCAAAAAACCGCACCACAAAATCCCCCCCAAAACCTGTTAAACAGATCATCGCCCCAGGATATGGCCCCACTCCTCATGCCTGCACCTGACCGCCGAGGTGACCATTAGACAGGGAAGAAGACAGTGGCACAGAATCGCTGGCTCTGGCTCTGATGTCCCGTCCCAGCAGGCCTCTGAGCTGCCCTTCCCAGAGACCTCCTCCATCCTCTAGGCCAAAACAGCAGGTGGCCGCGGGCACTGAGCCAGAGCTGGAAGGAGGGGTTCCACAGCCCGGGGCTTAAGCATTTCAGTATCAGGTATGCCAGAAGAGGCTGCCGGAAGAAAGCGGGCAGCCTCCAGGACCGGCTGGCACCCCCTACGGCTGCTCCAGCTCCCTACAGTCAGCACTCCTGGAATAAGACTAGGGCCGGGCCGCGCTTTGATTCGAGGCCTCTGGGGAGCGCTTTGCCACCTGCCCTCTGAAGGAATCTGTGCCCAACTTGCTAAGAAGCCAGTACAGTCGTAACATCAGCACTGGTTACAGTTTAGATCTAAAGTGGCCCTGGCCGTGTGGGTCCTTCAGGAAGGATCCCGGCACGGTGTCCTGCACGGCGGTGTTTGCCCCCTACTCCTCCCTCCTCCCACGTTTCACCTTGCGGCCAGCTGACACGGAATGCAACCCCTGGGCGCTGTGGGCGCTGGAGGCCACAGACAGGTAACCCTTCCATCTTTTAAGTTGTAGGCATCAGGTAGTATGTCCCAGGGACCAGCAGAGTGACTAAGACAGTGACACAATTGATAAGGCCAGAAATCTGGGAGCCGCCCACCTATGCGAACTTTCAGACTCTTCTCGGAGCTGGCCCTGCCCACTCTGCACCTGGGCTTCTGCGCCATCCCCTCCCACAACCACGGGCCCAGCTGGTCTGCCTGCGGCATCTGCCATGCAAGCAGCGCCTGCTCCACGCTGCCACTGTCTCCTGCGACACCCCTTGGGGCGCCTACTCTCCTCACAGGACCCTCCAGGGCTGCCACACCCCAGGCCGGGCCCCTCCTTCGGATACGAGGATGGAACTGGATCGGATTCCTGGTCATTCGGGTAACACGGGAGCCAACGCGTAGCAAGCAGCTTGGCAACAGCAGGCGCTCACGCCGAGAACTTAAACTCCTGCGGGCAAGACTGCGGCCCCACCAAGCGGGTGCTGCTGGGACCTCGGTGGTCACTGCGGTCACCTAAAACCTGACATCCAAGGAAAAGTAAGCCGGTCAGCAAGGGCAGGTGACGGCCGCAACACCGCCGTCAGGGTTGAGCGTAACCGGAAGGCCAGAGGCGGTGTGAGCCCACGGGGCTGGGTAACTTTAAACATCCTTGGGGAAAACCCCATTATACCCAGTGGCCCCAACTGCCTGAGGTGACTCTAGGGCCACAGGACGAAGCCCAGGGTCTTGATGTGCGAACTGATCTAGAGACCTATAAATAAGCAGACTCTGCCGAGTGAATGTTTCCATTCCCAAAGTGAGAATCTGAAAAGGCAGGGCTGCCCCACCCGGATCTCTGCAGAGATTATTAGAAAGGTAGAATGTCGCTGGTGAGTCATTATCCCAGACCGCACAGGGTACCTGGCACTGCATTTGGCGAAATGAGATGACCAGGCCAGGCAGCTGGGCTGGGGTCCGGGCGGTCAGGAAAACAGTGCCGCCTGCAAGCGCTCAAGTCCCCCGTCCACTGACCGCCCAGGACAGTGCCTCTCGCCTCAGGGCTGCCGATCAGGTAGCAGCTCAGCACTCTCCTGTTCGAGTGACCGGCTCCATCTCTGTCCCCTGACGACCCCGAAGGGCTAGACGTTTGCATATTTTAATATGTCAGCTTCTGATATGATCACTCAGCACGGACCTCACGGAAGCTCAAACTGCTCACAGGGGTGAAAATGCCGCGTCTCCTTAAAACAAGCAGTTGGGAGAACATCCAATTTTTTCTTTTGAGTGAGCAGAGTAAATCCGAGAGACACGTGCAGTGGGCCTGGGCACACGGCGTGATTTCAAGTCAAGAGAGACTTTTCTCTGTTTCAACGCGGGGTGGTGGGACCTGCTGCGACAGTTTGATCTAAAATGAGCCCTCAAGTCTTAAGCATCCGAGTGAGTGAGGCTGTTGAAAAGGCCTGGCCGCGGACCACGGCTCGTCAGGGGACATGGCAATGGCGTCGCACTGACCGTACTGTCCGGCGGCGGGCCTGGCTGGGGCAGCCATGGGGCTGTGCCCTGGAAGCCCCCTGCCTGGCCCTGGCTACTCCCCACCCTCTGCTTCCCGGCTGCTGGGGCGAGAAGCTGTCCTCCGCCAGGCCCCCTGCCACGGCGTTTCTGCCTCGGAGCCACTGGCTTGTGGACTGACCAAGGGCAAAGTCCTGGCCTAAGTTACACCAGTGAGACGCCTTTCCCTGCTACAGGCATCTGGAACCAAGTGTCCCACCACTGAAGGGGGGTGCGGATTTTGAGGGGGGCTGATGGCCAGGGGTCTTCTAGTGTGATGATTTTTTAAACTTAATATATTTTAACCACAGCACATTGGTCGCCTTTTCCTCGCCGTGGCCAGGGAGGGATTCTGTTCCTACAACCACAGAATCTTCACTAACAAAGCACGCGGCCTCCCCAAATCTTCACTGACTAATCACAACCTGACACAGATGCCGGGCTGGCCGGGCCCATGTGACGCAGACCTAAGGCTGCCCAGGAAGGACCCGGGTCTGTGCAGACCAGCCCTGGCGTTCCCTGGGATAACACAACACCGCTGTCACCGAACCCTTCTGGCACGCTCGCTGCCCACCGCAGGCCCCTCCCCGTGGCGGTTCATTTGATGGCTGCGAGGTTTGGATCTGGAATGTCCTCCAAAAGCCTCGTGAATGTGGTGCTGTGGAATGTCTCCAGGTTCCGTGCCATGAAAAGCCGGGGCCTGGTTGGCAGGGGCGGCTCACCAGAGCTTGGCCTGGCAAGGGGGAGGAGCGCTGGCACGTGACCTGGAAGGGCTACGCCAGCCCCGCCCGTCCTCGCTCACGCTGTCTCCTGTCTGCCAGGCTGTGAACGGCTTCTCTCGCACTTTCCCCACCGCCAGCCGCCCGTGAACGTGAGGCCGTGAGGCTTCGTAAGCCCCGAGCGCGGTGAGTCTCCCCTCCCGTCAACTGTGGGCATCAGGTAATCTGCCCCAGCAGCAAATAAGCAACTAACGCAGAGATGGAGCCACAACCTCGGAGCAGGTTCGCCTCCTGCCGAAAGGGGCTTTCAGTGGAGCAGACTGGCAGGAGAGACCCGAGCCTCCGCCACCGTGTGAGTAGGCGAACCAGTGGGCACAGAAAGCGGACAAGCGCTCTGCAGGTGTGTTTGACCTGAGGCCCACAGTTTAGTTCTGCCTTTGTTTTATAGTTAATGTTATAATAAAAAAAAACTGAAAAAAATTTACTATGTATAGATATTAGGTATAATATGTATTTCACGTGTGACCCAAGAGAGTTCCTGTTCTCTCAAAATTACAAGGGCAAAAGACTAGCGTGCCACCAGCCAGACAAACCCGTGTTTCCCCGTCTCTTTTTTATCTTTCTGCTTTAAAATTAAAAAGGAAAAAGAAAGGCCAGGTGGGCCTGTTGGTGCAGGCCTGTTGCCCAGCACTCCGGGAGGCCGAGGCAGGAGGACCACAAGCTTCAGCCCAGCCTGGCTAACTTACCAAGGTCCTGTCTCAAAACCAAAAGTAAAAAAGTGGCTGGCGATGTAGCTCAGTGCAAAGGCCCTGAGTTCAATTCTCAGTAACACACACACACACACACCCCAAAGAATAAAGAAAAAAAGGAAACAGCTAGGCTACAGTGAAGGACGAATCACCCAGGAAGGCCCTGGGAGAGGGCCACCGGCTCTGTGAAGGGCGGCACAGCCATACGTGGGAGCCCTGCTGCCTTCGCTCACCTTTGCCAGGGCTGAGGGCCCCGCGCAGGACCTCCCGCAGGGAGCTGCCCCCGTGCAGGAGATGGTGGCCGGGGATGATGGCCACGTGGGAGGCCCCGTACACGGCCTCCGGGGTGGCTGTGTAGGCGGTCAGCGTCTCTCCTGTGTCCTGTCCGTCCACCTGGCCAGGGGAAAGCAGAACCACTGAATCCTCGGGCCCCGCGGTCACAGCTCACTCCCTGCCCTGCCCCCAGCACGTGCAGACAGTGCACTGGGCGGGGACCGCGGGGCAGGGTAGAGGGACGGGGTTGGGGGGCTGGCGAGGCTGCCAGGGAGGAACAGAGACCCCGCTTCCTCCCACACGCCGGCCGCAGGGCCAGCGAGGGCAGGAGTGGAAAGGGGTCACAGGGCTCAGATGCCTCCTGCCTCTCCCGACTCCCCTGCTCCCAGATCATAAACCGTCAGCACCAGGCTGTTTCTGTCCGGAGACAGAAACCGTCTTTTTGTCTAGGACTTATGGGCATAATAAAAAAATAAAAACAACTCTTTTTTTTTTGGCCCAGAAAAATACGCACTGGGTTATGACGGTGTTAATGACAGCACCCACAGCCGGCAGGCCTGTCTGAGCTGAGCCCAGGACCCGACCCCTACTGGCTAGAACCTCTCCCTCTTCACTACCCTTTTATTATGGTTCTGGGGATCGTGCCCAGGGCCTCCTCACTGGGCCACATCCCCAGTCCATTTGTAATTTTTATTTTGGAGTCAGGGTCTCATCAAGTCACTAAGCTACTGGGGCTGGGCTCCAACTAGTGGTCCTCCTGCCTCAGCCTCCTGGAGAGCCGGATGACAGGCCTGTGCCCCAGGCCTGGCCATTCCTGGTCCTTCAGGCCTTGTGGGACACGGACACACAGAGGACAATGAGGACAACGGACCCACTGCCGGGGAAAGGCCGCTTTCCACACGTAACCCAGGGAGTTCCTGCACCCCAGCAGGCCCCTGTATCTCAGCGAGCGACAGCTCAGCCAGGAGCCACGGGGCCGGGATGCCCTGAGACAGGTCATTATATACGCCGTAAGCATCCAGCGCGGGGTGCTCAAACCCTGCACGAAAACCTGAGCTTAAAACACTTGTCAAATACATCTATTTTTTCTTTGTGTCAGGGTCTCACTCTGTAGCCCAGGCTGGCCTTGGACTTGTGGCAATACTCCTGCCTCAGCCTCCTAAGTGCTGGGATTACAGGTATGTGCCACTGTGTTCAGGTTAAGTGGTGCTGGGGAATCAAACCCAGGGACTCACGCTTGGTAGGCAAGCACTTTAACTGCTGTGCCATTTCTCCGGCCCCTAAAATACATCTTTTTATAGCTAACATCCTGAAATGTTAATATATGGGTTAAATAAAATGTTAAGAAAATTAATATCACCTGTTTATCTTTTTTTTTTTTCCCAACTGAAACAGGGTCTCACCCTGTGGTCCAAGCTTGTTTCTGAACTCACTATGTAGCTCAGTCTGGCCTCAAACTCACAGCAAGCCTCCTGCCTCAGCCTCCCAAGTGCTAGGATTACAGGCGTGTTTTGCCACGCCCAGCTTCTGTGGTGTGGGGGAACTGAACTCGGGTACCACTGAGCCATACCTCCAGCCCGTTTACCTTATTTATTTTGTGGTTCTGGGGATTGAAGCTCCGCTGAGCTACAACCCCAGCCCGTTTCCTTTAATCTTTTGTTTTGGGACAGTACATCATTGAGTCTCCAAGTTGTGCAGGCAGGGCTCAGACCTGTGACCTTCCTGTTTCAGCCTCTCTGAGCTCTGGAATTCCAGGCCTGCACCCCCATACCTGGCTTAGTGTCACCTGAGTATCTGCACTTTAATGTGAAGACACCCGAGGCCTCTGGCATTTCAGCCACTTAGGAAGACCCTGTCTTTAAGTTTAAATAATTAAAAAGGGGCTGGAGATGCAGCTTAGTGTGACATCCTGGGCTCAACCCGCAGTACTGGGGGGAGAGAGAGAGAAAGAGAGAGAGCGCGCGAGCGAGCTAGATTATCACAGGCGTGCGGCCCTCATCTTCCTCCGGGATGGTGCTGGGCGGAGCCCTGAGCTGCCGGTTTACTGAGAGCTTCACACAGCAAAGACGGGAGTCCAGGAGGAAGCCGCTGCCTACCTTCAGCGCGAAGTCCAGGTGGCTGCCCACGCAGTCCCCGATCCAGTGGGCCTGCATGCCCTTTATCCCGTACCATTCCGGAAGCTCTGCCAGCGCGTCCTGCATGGCCTGTGGGAGAGGGGACCGGGTTGGGCTTGGCTGAGTTCTGTGTTCTGACAGAGCCCCAGTCTCACGGGGTGAACAGAGATGGGGATTCCGCTCCGGAAGGGACGGCTGGGCGCCCTCTCCCCGCGGTGGTGGGGGACTGCGCCCTCTCTCCTGCCCCCTGCTGCCTGGGCCCCCCACTGCAGCACTTCCTGCCCCAGCTTCCTCCCGGGAGCCCCAGAGAGCCACAGAGCCACTCACCCCCCTGCCCCCCGCCCCGTGGCTCCCCTTGTGTGGGGCGTCTCGATTGAGCTGCCAAGGCTGGCAATCTGGGGAGGAAGAGGCGCCCTGCTGAAAACATCCAGGTCCCAGATGCGGTCAGAGATGCAAACAGGGAGAACTGGGAATGTTTGCATATGCCAGTTCCGGAAAGATGTTTGCTCAGACCTGAGCTCATCTATGAATGTATTTAAAAGCCGACCAAGTGACACCAGTATCGCGAACCCCAGGCCACAGCTCCCAGCAGCCCCTTCATTCCAGGGCTGGCGAGACCCTGCTTCCCAGGACAGGAGTGACCACAGCGAGGACAGGACGTGGGGCCGCCGCGCTACGGCCGGATCAGGGTCTGTGTTACAGCGATACCCCACGCTCAGCTGCTGGCGGCGGCGCACGCGACTGTATTCCCAGCATCTGGGAAGCCGAGCAGGAGCGCTGCAAGTCTGGGCACAACCTGGCCATTTAGCAACTTAGGGAAAAATTAAAAATACATATATTTAATTGATAAATTTATTTAAAACTTTTTTTAAAAGGCTAGGGATGTATCTCAGGGGGACATCCTGGGCCCAACCCCTCGTACTGCAGAGGGAGGGATGGCATCCTTCCCCTTTCCTTGGCTGCTGCCACCACAGTGACGGTGGCTACTGCTGATGTCACTTCATGTCCTTTCCATGTGGCAAACAGGAGTTCCCACTCCCCGACCTACCGAAATCCTCCTGGCTCAAAGAACCCGAGGTCTGGAGGAACGGTGGGAGTTCTGACTTCTAAAAAGTGCAATGAAATCCCTTTTGAAATAAACCCAAGGACATCAGTGAGTTCCCCGTCACCCCAGCAGCTGGGCGCCACATGGAAAATGTCCCTCCACTCACCTCCTCCCGCTTAGCAACGGAAGAAGGGGGGCCCGTGGGTGGGCTGTGATCTCCGACTCACTCAGCCAGCAAGCATCAGGCGCAAGAGGGCAGACGGCCCAGGGGCGCAGGCCTGTCACAGCAGCGTGCTGGGAGGCTGAGACAGGAGGACCACAAGTTCAAACCCAGCCTGGGCAACTCAGGGAGACCCTGTCTCAAATGCAAAACCAAAAAAATGGGCTAAAGATAAAGCTCAATGTGGAGGCCCCAGCCTCCACGGGGAAAACAAGAGATGACCCAGAGCTTTTGACTGTCCTGGGTCCACTGGGCCATTTTCAAGTTTTTCTACATGCATGAAACAAAGACAACCTCTAACTTGAAATATCAAGAATCAACAAATGGAATTACACCAAATTAAAAAGCATCTGACAGCAAAGGAAACAATCAACAGAGTGAGGAGGGCACGACGGGAAAGCGCCTGCCAGCTGGCCTTGGACAGAGGACAATTACCCAGAATGCACAGAGAACTGGAAAAACTAGACCTCCCAAGATAAAAGTTGTCAGTCAAAACACTGACAACCGAAAGAAACAGGTAATTTTCAGAAGGGGTCCAAATGGCTAACAAATACATCAAAATTTCAGCATCTTCTGCCATCAGAGAAATGCAAATCACAACACTGAGGTTCCACCTAATGCCAGTAAGAAAGACTGGCGTCAGGAATTCAAAAGCAACAACTGCTGGCGAGGCTGTGGGGGAACAAGAGCCTCCTACACTGCTGGCAGGACCACCGAAAGTTATATAGAGGGGCTGGAGGAACGGCTCAGCAGTTAAAGCGCTGGCCTAGCAAGCGCTATGTCAAGCACTAAGTACCTGAGCACTAAGTACTCGATTCCCCAGCACCACATATGCCAGGCGTAGTGGCGCACACCTGTAATCCCTGCACTTGGGAGGCTGAGGCAGGAGGATTGCCATGAGTCCAAGGCCAGCCTGGGCTCCACAGTGAGTTCAGGACCCGCCCCGGCTGCAGAGCGAGACCCTGTGTCAAAACGAAACAAAACAAAAAAGCAAAGCTGTATGGAGATTCCTCAAAAAACTGAAAATAGGTATTCCAGCTCTTCCCCTTTCTGGCATCTTCCCAGAAGCGTTCAAGTCGTCACCCAGGAGAGACGCGTGCGTACGTTTGTTTATAACAGCACGACTCTTCAGAGCCAGATCCTGGAAGCAGCTGATACCACCATCGACAGATGAATGGATAAAGATGTGGCGTATGTACACAGCGGAGTACTACTCAGCCATAAACAAGGCAAACTTGAATCACTCAGGAAAGTGGATGCACCTTGCGACCAGGATGCTTGGTGAAATGAACCAGACACAGATGGTTAAACACCACACGGTTTCTCTAATATGAGAAAACCAAACCATAAAAAAGAAAAGAACAAAACAAAGGAGTGATTGAAGAAAAAACCCAACCATTTTGCAGCCACTGGCAGGCGAGGTTAACACTGCCGCACCGTCTGGCGAGCGACGACACTGAGAACTCACAGCTCCGGGACGGGGCCAAGTGTCCAGTGTTCCTGTCAGCACAGGAAGAAGCACTACGGTTCGCAAAGGGGCCTCGTGGTCACCGTCGCCAGGACGCGTCTCAAGATGGAGCCCAGGACCTTCACTGACGGAGCGACACCCCCAGGCCATTTTCATATTTTGATTTCGAGACAGTGTCTTGCTAAGTCGCTAGGTTGCCCAGGCTGGCCTCACAGCCACAGTCCTCCTGTCTCAGCCTCCCGAGTGTTGGGATGACAGGCGTGGGCTACCATTCTCAATTTAGGTGGTGCTGGGGAATGGAACTCAGGGCCTTGCGCTTACAAGGCAAGTGCTTTAACTGCTGTGCCATTCCTCCAGCCTGGAAGAGAGAAAACTTAACACCGTGTTGCAATGAACGCTTTTAAAAAGCTGAACCTGCCATGTATTTCCGAACTGGTGTGACTTGATCAGCAATTTGTTGTGAGTTATAATTTTTATCTTCTCTAAAGCACCTTCTCGGTGCCAAGACCCCTAACTACCCTCCATCGGAGTCATCTCAACGCAATCGCCTCAAAGGCGCCCTGCCAATCTCAGGACTAAGGAAAGAACACCAGTTCTGGGTGGGAGGACGTTGCACAACCAGCGTCACCCTAGGGTCCTTCCAGAAGGGTAAACGCCCACTTACTCCTTCGACCCCCTCCTGCTTCGACTCTGGCGTAAAATTACAAATGAAGATGTTGTTTCCTGATAAAAGTCGCATTCGGCACGATGCCTACCTTGTTTGAGTTTAGAAACAAGAATTCAAGCGCGGGCAGATGCGTACGAGGCTGGGCCCTCCCTCCTGCAGCCCCGTCTGCCTCACCTGCCGCCGGCTCGAGGGTGCGCACTGTCCCCAGGCTGGGGCTGGCGCGTGTCACTGTCCCCAGTGTCTCCCCCCCGTATTGGCCACGTCTTTCTCTCTAAACGGGAGCACCGAGGCCTAGCAGGGGATGGCGGAGCACCATGGGGACCCGGCGTGCACACATGCGCACAACTGAGATCACGAGGTAAGTCGCTCCTTGGAAATGGGTGAGGCACGTGTGACCCGGGCCCTGGGCTCGGCTCAGCTCAGGGAGGTTCGCGCTCTGCCCCGTCAGGCGCCCTGGAACGCAGCACACTTGAGACAGAACCAGGACTGTACCGGGGAAAACTGTCCCTTTTTACGAGGACACTTAATTGAGAAAAGTATGTCGGTGTGCACCTATCTGCTAATGACCGCTTGCTTCCCCATAGGTGGTGGGGCCGGCGGGCGCAGCTGGGCAGGAGGGACACAGCGCTGGGGACAGGTAAGACGCAGCCTTCGTAAGCTAGCTGCGACCTCGCCTACCACCTCCACTGCTCCGTCTCACTTACTGTGAGGTCCTGCCACGCCAGTGCCGACCCACCTGGTCCCCAGACGTGCTGGTCCTGCTTCCCGGAGCGGGTGGGAGGAGCTCAGGACTAAAACCAGGTGGACGCAGGTTGGTCCTTGCTCTCTGTCCTTGGCACAAACATCTCAAGGTCAACATGGTGCAGCCAGGGCGGGGCACACTGGGGAGGGAGGATGCAGGCTGCCTAAAGGACACAACCCCGGGGGCCTGAGGGTACAGACTGTCACCCCGCACTCAGGAAACTGAGGCAGGAGGATCACCACTTCGAGCCCAGTCTGGGCATCTCCGCAACTAAGTGGGCTTGTCTCGAAACTAAACGGGCTGTGCATGGAGCTCAGGGTCAAGTCTCCAGTGTCACAAAAAACAAACGCGCATACTCAAGAACCCGAGAGAAGGGAACAAACCAGTCCAGGAGAACTGGCCTCCTAGGAACCAGCAGCAGATGCTACAGGCCCAGGCGGGAGGCCTCCGAGCTGGGCAGGGAGGCCGGGTGCAGGACAGGAAGCCTCACCACCCGCGTCCTCTCTGGGCGGGGGCTGGCCTGCCACCAACCCTGGCCACTGCCCTAGCCAGGAGCTCCACCGAGGCTGGGGAGCCAGCGCGGCTCCGGGTCCTCTCTGGGTCCCAGCTGCCTCCAGCTGTGCCTCACTGGGGAGATGGAGGGGACCTGCTGGCCTCAAGCACCTGCTTGCTTAACCTGTGTCCCCAAACCCTGCCCAGCTCTACTCCCAGAAGGCCTTGGGGGGCTGGGGACGGCTCCCCCTGTAACAGCCACCTGGTGACCCTGGTGCCAGCCGCCTGGCAGGCAGGCACCCGAGAAGAGTGAGAGAACAAGACGGGCTGAAGGACAGCACGGCATGTGGTGGCTTCACTGGCGCAACAGAAAGGGAACAGGACACCCTGACACCTCGGTGCTCATCGCTAACTCGCTCCGGGACAGGCACAGGGACCAAGAAAGGGTCCGCAGAGTCCTCGTTTGTGTGATCCGGGCGAGCACGGCAAGTACCAGGGCACGACGTGAGTGCCACACCCTACGGGCTCCCCAAGGTTCGACCGTCCCCGGCAGGGAGAAGCAGAACGTGCCCAGCCTCGTACGCACTCGCTCTGGGCACAGGCAGCCAGGCCCGATCCAGACCAGGCGCACGGTGGGACGGGGACACGCTGAGGGGACACAGCCCCTGCCTCCTGGGGAGGAGAACCCAGCAGCGGTGGGGTGGGCCCCGCCCTCCCGTCACTCAGTAACCAACCAGCATCCCGGTGTGGGGGGCACAGGTGTCGTCCTAGCATGCCGGGAGGCTGAGGCAGGAGGACTGCAAATCTCAGCTCAGCCTGGCAACTTGGTGAGAGGCTGCATCAACATAAAACGTTTTTAGAAGGGCTGGGGCTACGGCTCAGCGTGCCGGCTCTGGTTTCAGTACCCAGCTCGGAAGCAAAACGGAACAAACAAACAAACAAAAAAGCTCCAAACAAATAAAGAAAAAGAGCAACCAACCACCACCAACAAGACCCCTACGGTTTCCCAAGGGCAGAGGGCAAGCGGGACAAGGACCCCGCGGCCTTCACACTGACCTAGTGATTCCTTCCTTCCTTCCTCCATCCACTTGGACACAGGGTCTCGCCACGCTGCTAAACGGCCCAGACTGGGCTCAAGCCGGTGGCCCTGTCACCTCAGCCCCCCAGACAGCGCTGGCTCACAGCCTGGCTGACGGGCGCGCCGGCTCAGCTCGTCCTTCACACCCACGGCCTGTTCCATGCGAGCCAGCCTCCCTGTCCTGGTCCCCACCCAGGAGGGCAGCTGCCATCTTGGGCTTCGTGGAGCCCGGCTCTCCCTCCTGTCCTGATTCTCAGCGCTGACCTCCAAAGAAGCTTTTCCAATAAATCCGCTCAGGGTTCAGCAGGGAACCTGTACGTCACCATGGCAACTAACCATTTCTGCTAACAATTTCGGCGGAAGAGCTGGAAACCCAGAGCTGGCAGCTCGAAGTGGCACCCGGGGGAGGTCAGAGCCCCAGAGCTAACGAGCCGCCCCTCCGGACCGCACACTACAGAGCCACCTGCAGGTCCAGGGCCGGCGGGGCCCGCGCCAAGCAGCCGGGCTCGACACCCTCGGCTCTCTCCTTACCACGCAGCTCCAGCACGGCTGCGAGCTCGCGTGACCTCAGTCCCGTTCCGCGTCGCCTGCTGCCCAGTCCCGTCCCAATCCCCCTCCTGATCCCGTATGCCAGGCCCTGCTTCCTTGTGAACAAGTTGCAATGGATAAGAGTCTCATTTAAGACACCTTTGCACCTCAAAAGGAAGAAGTAGGCTGAGCACGCACCCCATCCCCACACACCCTCACACACCCACGAAACGGGAGCACCGGAGGCCACTTTCCCACCGGCACGGTGGCCCCGAGCCGGTCCTGCAGCTCAGTCCGGCAAGGTTTGGGGGTGCTCACCGTTCTCCCAAATGTTGCCCTTTCTTGGCATGTAAGAGCCACGGTACTGGGGCCTGGGGCACAGCTCAGAGATCAGAGCGCTTGCCCAGGAAGCGCAAGGCCCCAGGTTCAGTTCCCCAGCACCATATAAACTGGTCATGGGGGCGCACGCCCGCAACCCCGGCACTTGGGAGACTGAGACAGGAGGACTGCTGTGGGTTCGAGGCCAGCCTGGGCTGCGTAGTGAGTTCAGGACCAGCCGAAACTACACAGCAAGACGCTGTCTCAAAACCAAACCAAAGCAAAATCCCACAGTACTAAATTGGACCCAAAGTTCATTCCCAACAAGTGCCTCTCTGTCCCAGCAACCTGTGGGATACAGGAGTGACCAATTTGGAAAGTCGAGGGACACCCTGCACACGGAGGTTGCAGATACAGCGTGAGGGAGTGTGCCGGGGAGCAGGGCTGGCTTACTACGCCCTGGTAAAGCCAGAGGCACCTGGGCCCCCTCAGCCCAGCCCTGCGTTTTACTGGCCAGGGAGCAGCTAGCACTGGTCATCAGGACACGCAGGACCTAGCACCTAGCACCCTGGGTCTGGGCTTGATTCTCCACCTTCCCAGCCTTCCTCCTGGCAACAGGCCACTCCTCACTTTCTGGGTGAGTTGAAAGGTCAGCAGGCAACGGCCACAATGACCTCGGGTCCCGGGGATGACTTAAACCAAGACAACCCAACTTACCTACCAAGAGCGAGTGTGGGACGCTTCGCTTTGCCCGCGATGTGCCTGTACACCTGTAGCTCACCCTCACAGCAAGATCTCCTGGTACCCAGAACACTCCAGAATCACCTGCCCGCGCGGAGTTCACCGTGGGGTGGCCTCAGGGACACTCACCTTGGCATACGCGGTCGTCTTAATGAACCACTGTCGGAGGTACCTCTGTTCCACCTGGGCACCGGAGCGCCACGACCGGCCCTGCTCGTCCACCTGCTCGTTGGCGAGCACCGTCTGGTCCACAGGGTCCCAGTTGACCAAGGCCTGCGGGGATTTGGGAGGCACACCATGCCACATGGTGAGTGGCGGTATCCTACAGGTGTGGGCCTGCATGCCCACGGGCACATCTCAGCTCAGTTTTGATTTTTTTTCTGTCCCCTCCCCTTGACTTTTGATTTTTGAGACACAGTGTTTACTAAGTCACTAAGGCTAGGCTCAAATTGTGATCCTCCTGCCTCAGCCTCCCACAGGCTGGGATTAGAGGCTTATGCCACCAGACCCAGCCAGAAACAGAAGTCTTTATGTTCATATTTACGGCTGAAACTACTTTTGTTTCCTGAGAACAAGAACAGATTCCCTTTTGCAATGGAACCGAACACCCAGTGGTCACGCTTGTCTGGACAAACCTTTCCACTCGCCCCGGATGCTCAGGAAAGCTCAGCCTCGAGCCCCTCCCTCAGCGTCCTTCCACACAGCCCACAGCAGAGCCGACCCTGACGGCTGAGCCTCACTTTCATTACGGAATAAAACGCTGTGACGGTGGCAAACCGTGCCGACGTCTGGGAGACCAGCACACCTGCGCCACGCACGGCAGCAGAGCCACCCCAAGCGCAGGCCGACGTCGTCACAGCAGGTCCCTCTGGAAACTGCCCCCCACTGAGTTCGGTGTAGCTGTAATCACTATAGCTAAGATCATCCCACAGGACGTTACCATAGGACGTCCTGACAGTGTGTTCGCTTTCCTCCTTGTGTCAGCCTTGGGGAACATGCTGTACCCTGATTTTATCGTCTGTACCCCTTTTTTCATAGCATTAGTTTTAATTCAGATATGAACAAATGAATCCCGAGCAAACACATTTTTATGTTTTATATTCTTAATCTTTTTACATGCTCGGTGACCTTCCGGACTTCCCGTAGTTACGGCAGCACTCCTCCGGTCCTGGTCATGAGCTGCTCTCTGTTGGCCACCTACCTCTCAGTGACCTGTTCTATTTCATTTTGGTGTGACGCCTTTACATCGCACCTGGCCACCTTTCGCCAAGAAGGTCACCTCCTACCTCCTGGCACTGCCTATCTGTCTCAGCTTTAGCCTTAATAGCTATTTGATTTTAATAAAACAGCTAGAAGCCTGACGTCTTCCGCTGTGGCTCCAGCTCAGGAAAGACAAAGGGGGGGGTCACCTTACACTTGCTTCTACGTCTGTCCTGTCCCTGGCCCATCACCTCCTGATTGCTCTGATTCCACTGCTGAGGTTTAAGACATTTTTGTTTTAGCCTGAACCTACAATTGAGCCTCTCGAGTACTGGGATTACAGGCACGTGCCACTAGCTTTATGTGGTGCTGGGGAACTGAACTCAGGGTCTTCTCTAGCTAGGTGAGTGCTTCGACCACTACGCCACTCCTCCAGCCCCAGGTTATTTATTATGTCACTGATGACGAGTCTAAAGAGAAGGAGAAACTGACAACGTTTAACTTACCTCCTTCTGATAGGCCAGGCCAGCTTCGTAGAGCTTAATAAAGAGGTACTGAGTCCATTTGTAGTAATCTGGCAAACACGTCGTGATTTCCTGCCAAAGATGAGAAGCCATCACGCGCAGGCCCTTGGCAGCGTGACCTCTGCGAGGTCAGCACTGGCCTTGCAGGCCAGCTGTGACGCAAGCGCACTGCACAAACGTGTTCCAACTCACGTTTTCACCGGTTCGTAAGGCGAGGGAAGCAGTCCTTGACCCAGGGAGGAGAGACTATGGACACCCTCCCGCGGTCCCCGGGCAGCGTAACAGTAAGAAACTCAAGTTCACGCGGCTAACTGATGCGTTACGCTGCAGGAGAATGGGTAACACACCCCGCTGGGAGCTTATTGAGAAAACAGGTGGAAGGTTTCACAGGACAGGGACCTGGAGGCTCCCAGAGCCTCAGGACGCTCCGTCTGCCCGTATGTGAATCAGGCTACTGTTCACTGAGAAAGGCCAATCAAAAACATCACCACCTATGAAACTTGGGGAGAAACCACCGGGCTAAATCAAAGGTCCCAAAATTTATTCTCTGTCCTCAAAAACTTTCGTTATAGCATTTTAAAAGATAAGTTTTTATTCTGAAAGAGACAAAATCAAAATGGAGTTAGTTCTGTTCAATCCCTCCATCGCTTACCCCTCCCCTCTCCCTGAGCTTATGAGGAAATCAGCTTTCGGCCCTGACCCTGCACCTGTGCCAGGAACAACCACAGTATGTTTCTGTGTACCCAGAGGTCGCCATGGGTCATAGATTGCAAGTTTTTGTGTACCCAGAAGTCTCCATGGTCAATAGATTGTACGTCAGGTAGACACAAACTTCCTGCTATAAAAACAATGTCTGCCCCATTTCTCTTTTGTCCTGTCAAAACCCCCCTTCTGTTCTGTGAAAATTCCCCCTTCTTGTGCCCCTGTACTGTGAGTATAAAAACGCCTGACCCAAGTTGTTCAGGGCTCGGCGCCTTTGGTGGTCGGGTCACAACATGCTGGTCTCTCTGGACAATAAACTCTTGATCACCCCAGCCTGTGAGTCCTGTGTGTTAACCCGTGCCACAGCAATTTTTTTAAAGTTGTTTTCAGTGCTGGGGGCCCAGTCCGAAGCCTCGGGCCCACCAGGCCGGCACTCTGCCGTGGCACGGCCTCAGACCCCAAGACCACGTCTTGATTCACAACTTGCAAATGGGCGTAAAAACCTGTCACAGACTCCTTCCCCACGCTCTTTAACTCTGGAGAGTATCTGACAGCACAGAGGGCTGGGTGGCTCTGAGGTAGGCCGCTCACATAGCCACTCGAATCCTGGGCCTGAGCCCAAGCCCCGCAGGCACCAGGGCACCGAGACAAAAACAAATCAAGACCAGAAACAAAACAAAACAGACGAGAAATGGATGCAGGAGGGGGAGCTCCATTTGCTGTGGATTTGTGTATAAGGAAACATCTATGAAAATCACAAGCAACGTGCCTTCCCCAGGAGGAACAAGCCAGCGGGGAGAGCGCGGTAAAGCCAGGATGGGGGTGGAGTCAGGGGAGCACCTGGTGACCCCAAGGCCCATCTTTCTTATTTAAGATTGGGTGGATGCAGCCACCAGCTACTATCCCACTGCGGAGACGGAGCGCAGCACAGATGGGTCAGGGCTGGGCTTACACACACACACACACACACACACACACGGTCGGAAGGTCTGCTGCTGCCCATGCACACACACACACACACACACACACACACACGGTCGGAAGGTCTGCTGCTGCCCATGCTAAGGCTGCTTGCTCACTGGGAGCGATGGGCTGATTTCACTGTCTACATTTTAACTCAAAACTCAGTACTCCTCCAAGTCGTGCTCTGCCCTGGGAAACCGCACCTGTCTACGGTGACAGGTTTTCCTCTGGGAAGTCACAGGGGTGCCCGGCAGCCATCATGCCCCTGACACAACCGCAGAAGAAACAGAACCACGTGAACGTCGCCCAAAGGAATCCAGCTGGGGCACCCCAATGTCCAGACCTTGCTTGCAGCCCCAGGGAGCCTGGGTAGGTGGGGCAGGTCTCCCCCCAGGCCCACAGGCCACACGCTATGTGAAAGCACCTGTGTTTTCAATACACAGAACCAGGTAATTCAAATCTACAGCGGTATGCAGCCACATTCCCTTATAGATACCTGCGTCCAGGTGGCAGCTCTGACACGGCCCTGAGCTCCAGAAAGGGCCGTCTGGCCTGGCATCCATGGCACCATGTTTACACATTTGGGGTCTCTACTGGATAGCCTCCTCTGCGCTGCAACTTACTACCCTATTTAATACCCAAGTTCCTAATTCAGCACTGGAAATACGTGGCCAATTTCTAGGCAAACGCAGAGCCCGACACAGAAGGTGACCGCTCTCAGGACACAGGTGAGGCTCAGAACATCCACAGAGGAGTCCCGCCAGCCGGGCCTCATGGGCAGGCAGGCCTGTGATCCCAGCGCTCTGGGAGGCTGCAGCAGAACTGCAAGCCAGAAAAATTTCACAACTTACTAAGTGTCTGAAAATATAAAATAAAAAATGGGCTAGGGACGTAACTCAGTGTGAAGGGCCTGGGCGCGATCCCTAAATCACAAAAAAGAAAAGAAAAAGAAAGAGTCCTGCCACCCACACTGCAACCAGCCTACATAATTTCAAAATGCCACCGGCCTGGCTCCTGGCTCCTGCGGCACAGTGAGCTGGTGGCGAAGAAGTCCCAGAGGGCCAAGGCACAGAGACCGTGCTCACGACACCGGCGCCTGAGGAGGAGCCTGCGCCACGCTCTGTCAGGCCGCTGCTCAGGTCTCCTAAGGGTGCCACTCCTCCTCCAGGAAGGGCTCGCTCTGCATCCAGGTGACTTGTCGGTCCTTGCGCTGTCACCTGTTTCGTGGTCACAAGTGCTGGGCACACAGGGTGACCGCGGGTGCTGGAGTGCGACACTCCCTCCGGGCGAGGCTGGCTCACCCCTGAACCTCTCAGAGGGTGGGCTCCTGCAGCAAAGAGGGGGCCAGGGGAGCGGAGGGGGCACGCACTGCCTGGCACCCTGACCAAACATCAGCTTTCCAGCCAGAAAGAACTCAGAGATGGTGTCCATGAGACAGACACCAGGGCACAAGCCAAGACGGAGGCTCCGGCCAGCCCTGGGGGACCCCATCCCACCTCGCGGGGTCCTGCTGCCCTGCCCGGCGCAGCCCTTTCTGCTCTGCAGGGGCTGCTGGGTCCCGCTTCACGGTCCACCTGCACCTCCGACAGCAACAGTGCCCGGATCTTAGCACGGCTGGGAACGACTCGGAGGCATCATGCATCCCGTGGGCACGGCGGCCCCCCATATTTATCAGCAATTTCACACAACAAAACCCCGGACGACATGCTGGTCGGTGGCCCCACAGCCCAGCAACAGGAGCACCAGCCCAGCTAATGGCTGAGCAGCCGCCACGTGCCTGGGCTCCCGTGATGAGCTCGGTCCCTCGCTGCCTCGGTCTCCCGGGAGCCTCCGGCCATCAAAACAGGAGTCCTGGAAACCCAGGAGAGAGGTGATCACAAGCTTCTGAAACAAGCGATCTGTTTGTTCCCTGCCCCAGGCTCTTCCATTCCAGGGGTCGGCCCTGCAGGCCCAGCCCCACCCAGCAGCAGCTGGGGCACCAGGCTAAGGGGCTCTCCATGGGCCACCCTGACTCCTGCTGACTCTGGGGTCACACCCTACCCCAACATGGGCACTGTCCTGTCCTGTTTCAATCCTGTTTTCAGAAAACAGGCAGAAGAGACCAGCAGGGAACGGCCACTTGATGCCCAGCTCCACGGCAATGACACACAAGCTTTATTAGGTAACTGTTAAGATGTAAACGTCCCCAGGAAGGCCCGACGCGGGCCCTGCGCTCATCCGTGGACTCGCCCACAGACAGTTCCCGGCTCCGACGGCGCTGTGTGGCTGAGGTGGGCCCCTGCGTTCTCGCTCTGCCTTCTCCCTCTGTTTCCTGGCTGCCGTGTGCTGAGCAGCTGTCCTCCACCAGCTCCTCCCACTGTGGGGTTGCTCCTCGGAGCCACTGACCATGGACAGAACCCACCGAAACCATGAGCCAAAATAACCCCCTCTGTTAAGCTGTGGGTGCTGAGTGTCTGTCCCCGCAACAGGAAAGCGACCCACAGCAAAAACCCGTGCACACGAGCAGCTGTTTGGAAGGCCACACCTTCGGATAGCTCACTTCCCTTCAAAATAAGAGAAAGATTCAGAAAACCCACCAGGAGCGGCCTGGCCAGCCCTGGGGCTGCGAGGAAAGACGATGGGAAGGGAGAAAGGAAAGGAGGAAGAAGGGTGGGCTGGCAGGCTCCTCCCGTTGGTGCCCGCAATGACCGGTAGGCAGGGAGGGCTGCCACCGAGGCAGGTGGCTCAAGACAGCGCCGGCTCTGCGCCTGAATCTGCCCCTCCCGTGGGTTCTGCTTTGGGCTTTCTCCTCTCTGAAGAAAGCTGCTACCCAGGACTGTGAAGCAAGGAACTGAGAAGGGCCTGTGGCCACTGGGCCAGCAAACACCTCCCTCATCCAGCAGGTCACCCTGTGAACTGGCTGGAGCTGACCCCATCCGGGCACACCCTGCACCAGGCCACCCCGCAAGGCCACATAGATTCCTAGCCCACGGAAACCATAAAATGACAAACGTGTCTTATTTTAAGCTGCTCAACATTGAGACTCTTTGGTATGCAGTGAGAGGTAAATGACAAACCAGGAAAAGCAGCCAACAACCCACCGGGCCAAGCCCGGGGTGGGCAGGAGGGTGTGGGGGGCAGAGCCAGCCGGCTCCCAGGACCAGCGCGTGGCAGGGAGACCCAGGGCCCCTGGCCTGGCCAGGCAGAGCTGGGTCTCAAGTGGCAAGCACACGAGTGTCATTTAGGACCTCACACAGGCCGCTCGGGGCGGTCATCAAGCCCCCGATGAGGCTGCCCTTCAGCGGCAGCTCAGTGGCTCACACATGCAGGTGGGGCAGGGGCCGGAGGGCGAGGGGCCCGGGATGACACCAGGCACTCGCTCTGCTGGGGCTCTTGGTGGCCTGAGGCGTGACCCATCTCTTTGTGCCTCACCTGCCCCAAGGGAGACACAGATGCTGGAACTGTTGCAAGGATCAAAGCCTCGGAGGACAGTGGCCTGTCCTGACGCCACCCACGGGGCACAGAAGGGTGCAGCGAGTGTCAGCAAAGAAACGGACATGGACTGTGCTGGAAAAACAACGGCCGCCTTGAGAGGGGTCCCTGCCAACTTCCTTACGTGCACCACGCTGTCTAAAGGAGAGTGCCACTGCCCAGGAACCACTGTCTGGCCCGTCCACCTGTGTCCGTTGGTGGGATTATGTCAACTTGAGGGGATTGGGAACCACACCTCCATTAGGATCAGGATTTGTCAATCACCCTAGATCGGGGATCTAGAACTGGTCCGGATTAGAGTGTGAGTCATCTGTGGGCCGGCCAATGAGAGAAGAGCACCCACCCGGATGTGGGAGGGCCTAC